>CABHPH010159298.1:0-45333 GCA_902168325.1 Peromyscus nudipes | reverse complement strand
ATTTCTCACAGAACCTAATGCTCACTATTGTCTAAACTGGCCACTGAGCACTAGGGATCCAGGTGTTTCTGCCTTTCTCCTGTAGTAGAGTTACAGCCACTATACCCAGATTGTTACATGGATTTGGGGAATCCAAATTAGGTCTTCATGGTTGTGCAGCAAGCATTTTACCCACTGGGCCATCTCCTTAGCCCTACTTTATATATTTGGAAGTCTGAAGCTCTGACCAGTTGTCACTGGACTGAATTGATGTGCAAGCAGGTACTCCTTTCCAATACACTTAAGTGAAGTGCAGTGGTTCCATGTGGCCCTCAAGTTCAGGAGTTATGGGCTAAATCCTCAGCGCAACAGGGTTAGGAACTAAGATCCAATAAGAGGCAATTAGATCATGAGGACTTTGTTCTTTGGGGTGTTTAAGAGTATTATCACAGGACTGCGCTAGTCACTTCTTGAGTGGATCTGTTATGAATGCAGATTTGGTACCCCACCTCTCTCTTTCTCTCTGTATCTCTTCCCTCCTTCTCTCTCCTCTTTTCCCTCTGAGATTTTATCATAAGAAAGCCCTACACAGATGTGAGCTCCTTCAGAGGTTCTCATGGACGATCCAGGCTTTTAGTAACCTGCACCATTGCCAAGCCTGGCTTCTCTTCTGCTTTTTTGACTTGAGAGATACGGTCAATGAATGCATAAGCTGATTTTAAAATTTCCATCTTTGATAGGAAGACAAAGAGGGAACCACGGTGAAGAGTTGAAACACAGGCCAGTTTGGAAAACCCTGTCTTGGCTAAAAAATAAATCTGAAATGGGCCACAACCCACCCCCAACTTGCTTTCGGAATGTGTGTACCAGCCTGCAAGTCCCGTCACCATGTGCATTTAGGGACTTTTTATATAGCAGGTCCCTGACCCTTTGGACTGATCTAAATGAGTGTTTCAAGTAGGCCTCCTTGGGATTTGGGGGCCTGACCACAGATGCGTCATCTGAGAAAGCAAGGTTATGAAAGGAGCTAATGTTTACCCACCATTCTAGGGCAACCATTTTTCCGTCTTTCTGTCTCTTGAATATATCCCCCGGGAGAAGTCTACATTACACAAGCTGGAGGAAGCTTGGGAAAGCATCAAAAAGTACAAATGTGCATGTACTGTAAAGGAATTTTTTAAAAAGTTTGGATGGAACCCAAACCGATGTTAGGTATGTCCAAGTGGAGGGCATGATTCTAATACAGAACAATTCCCAACTTGCCTATCTATTCCAGCAGAGGGCGCTGCTCTGTGCTCATGGTCCTAGGTCCCAATCTTGTGCCTTGAGGAATAAGGGTCATTGTGGTGGTGACAGTAACCCTGGGATAGAGGGGGTAAAGCTTCTTAACACTTTCCTAGGGTCTCCTCAATAAATAAGCACAAACAGGGGTGCTCAAAATACTAGGAACTTATTCTTCCACATTTCTGAGGCCAGATATCTGAACTCAAAGGGACTCCAGTAAGGAATCCATTGTCGCCTCTTCCAGCTTGTGGTAATGACCAGTGGTCTTCAGAATGCTTTGATTTCTGGTTGCATCACTTTAGAGCTAAACCTCATGTGTCATGTTACCCTTTAAGACCAGAACTATTATTCTTGTCTCTACTAATACATGGGGTGGAGGGGGTGCACCGTACCTTCTAGGGAGATAAATGGTGATGGTTTTAGAAACTGTACAGACACTACTAAGTCAATTGCTCTTTGCTGAATGACCAGGTGGGAATGATCTAACACCTCTGTGCCTCTATGTTACGATCTGTGAAAGTGGAGATGACATTTTTGTAAATTGGCCTGTGCACATAAATATGACCATTACTTAAACCAACAATTGGGAAATGGGCTAGATGAGACAGTCTAGCCCACAGGAAGTACCGTGTTTGTGTGGTAAGAGGGGAAAAACACTTGTGGATCACCTGGGAGTGGCATTTGCTAAGCACATAGGCCCCTGAACTCTGTCTGCAGGACAGAACTAGGAGAAGTGTATTCTCATCTTGGTCTTGAGTGCGGCCTAGGCTTGGAAGCCTTGGGAAGCTGCAGCCCCAAGCAAAGGAAAGTCCCTTTCCATTCACAAGGAAGGAAAGAGCTAATTGGGACAGAGCAGAGTGGTCCTGATGCTGCTCACTTCAAGGTCAGAGGCAAAATCGAGAAAGGAGGGTGTCAGATGACAGCCATCCTCAGTAGAGAGGAGGGAGCCAGGACAGGACACTTCAGCCATCTTTTGGGTGCATGTTTGTGGTCCTTTTGTTACTTCCCTGACACTAAATACCATTCGTTCAAAACTGCAGGGTTTTTTTTGTTGTTCTTTTTGTTTTTTTAATCAATGCTAACTTCCTTCGGGAAGTGAAACCTTTGTACTTTGCTGGGGGAGAGAGAGAGGAAAAGAAACAAACAAAAGCTCTTTCCAAGGTTTTCCTCTTGCAAACCCTCTGGCTTGAGTTTCCATCAAGCCATTCTTTCCCCTAAGCACCATCATGCAGCCTTCTGTTCAGAACTGAGAGGCCTTCGACTTTCAAACTCCTTTGGAAGCGAGGTGTCTCCTTCAAGTATACTTTTTCCTTAGAGCGGAGGCCATGGAGGGCTTGGGGATTTGTGGGTAGGAGGAACTCTACATTTCAGAAATCAAGCTTTGCGCTCTGTGTCATTTGTGCATTCAGGAAACTCTCTGAGCTACCCAAACAAGGAGGCATGCTGTCTGTGGAACGGAAGGTGGCCTCATGCCTTCCTGCCTGCCACCTGCCCGAAGTGTCTGCCATTAGCAACTCTGTCTCTTAGGACCAATGCATGTAGAAATGAACAGAGGCCATAGGACTCTTCTTATCTGGGAATGAGACCACAAGGAAGCAGCAAGTTGGAGCAGGAAGGATCTGAAATTTTGGATCCTCTCTCATTCCCCAGAAATAGGTGAATATAGGATACAGAATGCCTTTTATTTTCAGGGCTATATGCTGAAAATCAAAATATATTTTTTACTTAATTCTTATGTCTAACTTGGTCTCTGGGGTTCTAATGACTGTATTAATATATATTCTTAGTATTTGGGGGACAGGGTCATTCTATGTAGATCAGGCTAGCCTCCAATGTGCAGCTATTCTCTTGTCTCTGCCTCCTAAATTCTGGGATTAGAGGAGTGTGTGACCATAGCTGCCTATGTCAGCCTCTTATAGACAGGAGCCACCACACATGAAGAAGCTGGTAGAATTAAGGACTGTTGTCTCTCACTTTTCTCAGGCTCACCCTTATATCCACAGAGAGGGTCCTGTTCACCTTCCTTCTCTCCTCCTTCCTTCCTTCCTCCCTCTCTTTCTTTTTTTTCCTTTTGTCTATGTTACTCTGTCTCCTTGAGCTCCACTATCCTCGTGAGAGATTCAAGAATGAAAGCCATGCCCACCGACCTCAGGTAGGAGGAAACGGGACTATCACTGCAAAGTGGCTCCTCTTCTGGAGAGGCACATGCGTAGAGAGCAGTGAATCTTCTAAGAACACATTCTAGGGATTTGCTTTTTGACTAGCTGAGGGGAGGAGAGACGGGGCCAGAGGGGCGGTAGATACCCACTGTAGGTGGAGCCTTGGAGTGCAGGGCATGGGGAGGAATATTCCAGAAGGGACCCTCTAGGGTAGCTCAGCCCTGGGTGTCAAATGCGAGTCTCTGGGGGGTGAGGTTAGACAGATTCTATCCCCTCTCCCCACAACCCCACCAAAGCACAGCTTTGGTCTTCACCACTCACCTCTGTCTCTGACATCATCATCACGTGGCTCTCTCAGTATCTCTGTTCTTAGAAGGGCTCTGGTCATTTTGCACCCAGAACCCCCATGAAGACCTGGCTTTTGTTGAGCAGCGTGTGGGACAATGTGGGGGAATTCCAGCTTGTTCTTCATGCAAAGGCCACCTAAATCACACTGATTTGGAAAATGTCCTAAATAAAGGGCTCACTCAGGATGACACAGGGGCCCTGGGGGTGGGGTCAGAGACTTGGCTGTGAAGCGTGGGTTCTACAGAACCTGTCTCCCTTCCACCATCGGGTAGTTCTTCTGAAGATGATGATGTGATGCTGCTGGGTAGTGAGGCGACGGGAAGACCCCAAGCATGTCCTAAGCTGCCCTGCTAACTCACAGTGATTTTTGGCTTTCATTAATAAGGGAAAAAAATTACACTGAAAAGGTTAACTAGCTGACTAAGTATGTGCAACTTTCCATCCTGCAAGTCAATCACTCCATAAATGATATTCTACATTTGTGTTCAAATTACATATTTTAATTTTTTTGTTAGGACAATTTCATACATTTATTGTATTTTTTTGCATTCACCTCCTATTATCTCTCTCTCTCTCTCTCTCTCTCTATATATATATATATATATATACACATATATACATATATATATGTATATATGTGTGTGTATGTTCCTGTGTGTGTAGATATACATATATCCTAATATAGATAGATAGATAGATAGATAGATAGATAGATAGATAAATAGATTGATAGATAGATAGACAGATAGATAGATTGATAGATAGATAGGCTGTTGTGTTGGATTATCTTATGAGCCAAACTACCATGTCTTTAGGAATTCAGCTGGGCCTGCTCAAAAGAGATCATCACAGGGCTAGAGAGATGGCTTAACAGTTAAGAGCACTGGCTGCTCTACCTGAGGACCTGGGTTCAATTCCCAGCACCCACACGGCAACTCACACCTGTCTGTAACTCCAGTTCCAGGGGATCAAATGCCCTTACAAAGACATACATGCAGGCAAAACACCAATGTACATTAAATTAAAATAAATTATTAAATAAAAGCTATCACCACAGCTGGGCTGATTGACTGTTGATGTCCCCTCTTAGAAGAAGGGGCTGGTGAAGGTCTTGAGACCCTCCCCTGAGTATTCAGCCATTCCTCTCAGCTAACTTTATGCAATTCTTCCCTAATTGCATGCAATCACCTGGAGAGGCTAGAAGATATAGGCTGGGAGGACTGCAGGAAGGATGCTCCATTCACACAGCCATGGGGAAGCAATGTTGGGTGCAGACCTTCCAGGGTGACTGCTTTATGGTCACCCATCCCCCTCCTCATGCTCTGTAAGTAGCCCTAGTAAACTCACTGGTTCCCTATTGTGACCTCTGGCAGAATGGAGCTTTGCTTTGTTACTGGGACCTTGTGAAAAGTATGTGAGGTACCTCTTTCTTTTTTCTTTTCTTACTCTCCCCTCCCCTTCTTATTAGCCCCCTTCCTCTCCCTGATGAGTCTCCCTGCTATTTTTATTTAAGCCAAGATTCCAAATGTGAGAAATAAAAAGGAAATATTCATCTTTCTGAGTCTGGCTTTAAGTAGAACTTTTCTGAGCAGTCTCATTTTGGTCTTTCTGGAGGAAAGGTCTATGCCAACCTCAGAGGGTCAAGAGGACTCTGCAGTTTAGATTTAGACAAGTTGTACATCAAAGTAAGAAACAACTAAAAAGCAACGATCTTGACAAATGTGTTTCCACCAGTCTGGAAGGCAGGCTTACATTCTAAAGGTTTTGGTATCTCTGAGGTTTTACAAGCAAATCAAGAAACATGGTCCAGCTTGGGACCAAGTATCATCTTAGTCATTTTTCTATTGTTGGGGTAAGACACCAGTGAGTGACAAGACAATGGTAACTTATAAAAGAAAGAGTTTATTTAGTGTTCATAGTTTCGGAGGGTTAGAATCCATGACCAATATCACAGGGAGCAGGGTAGCAGGCAGGCAGGCATGGTGCTGCAGCAGTAGCTGAGATTTTACATCTTAATCCACAAGTGGGAGGCAGAGTGAGCTAGCTGGGAAAGGTGTAGGCTTTTGAAACTCCAAAGCTCACCCTTAGTGATACACCTCCTCCAACAAGGCCACACCTCCTAATCCTTCCCTAACAGTTCTGTCAACTGGGAACCAAGCATTCAAGCATTGGCCTTCAGAAGCCAATCTCATTCAAACCTCCATACCACCTAAGCCTATTCTCCCACAATGAGGAGCTTTGTGTATTCCACTATGAGGGGTGTAATGGTTAATCTTTATTGTCAAGTCGACTAGATTTGGACTTACTTCTGGTTCCAGAAAGGTTTAACTGAAGAAGGGAAAGTACTACCTCATGGGCTGAGGTTCTCTAGTGAATAAAAGGGGGGAAGTGATCGGAACATCGGCTTCATCTCTGCTTCCTGAACACTAAGGCCATGGAACCAACTGCCTTCCATTCCGGCCACCATGCCTTCCATGACATGATTGACTGTGCCTTCAGACTGTGAGCTAAAATAGACCCTTCCTTCCCTAAGCTGGCTTTGTCAGAGCAGTGAGAAAGGTAATGGATACAAAGAGTCTAACGTATCCATCTTACCATGACAAAGTATCATGTGCAGGCTATATTAATTTACAGGGGGCTGCTGAACGAAGTACTACAAGCTGGATGCTAAAGCAATAAGAATGTGACTCCTCTCAGTCTCCAAGGATAGAAGACTAGATCAAGGTGTCTGTAGGGTCCCACTTCTAGTGAAACCTCCAGAGAGTTCCTCCCTTCTTCAAACTTGAGGGGTAGTTGACAATCTTTGGCACACTTTGGTCTGTGGCTCATTGTCCCAATCTTTGTGCTTGACTTCTTATGGCTGCCATTACTTCTTCATTCCACAGCCCTGTGTCTCTTTTCCTACAAGGACACTAGTCATTGAATTCATAGCTCACACACACACCCAATATGGTCTCATTTTAACTTAACTAATCATAGCTGAAAAGGCTCTTTCCAAATAAAGCCCATTCTGAGTTTCTAGGTGGATATGAATTTGCAAGGACAGTTTTTAACCCCCAAGACATGACACCATTCCAGTCCGAGTGTCCAGCTTTGTCCATGGCATTCTCCCTATTAGAGTCTGTGACCCATGGCCACCTCTGAGCCCAGGGCTGTGCACACACTGCAGACTGTTCTTAGAATTGACATGGGCAAGAGAAAATCAAGTTCCTGACTACCCAAAGTACACCCCAGAAGATGACCTGGTTAGGTATGTCTTAGTGCAGCAGTTCTCAACCTGTGTGTCATGATCCTTTGGGGGTCACATATCAGATAGATATTTGCATTATGATTCATAACAATAGTAAAATTACAGTTACAAAGTAGCAATGAAATAAATTTTATGATTGGGGAGCACCCCAACATGAGGAACTGTATTAAAGGGCCTCAGCATTAGGAAGACTGAGAATCATTGGTCTTAGTAGCTCCATGGAAAGTAGGGCCAGAAAGAGTTATTGAGAGGCCCCTAGAGATACAGCCTTCAGGACAAGGGTACAGGTGGTGACATCAAAAGTGGACCAGGGAATAGAGACAGCTGAGAAAGGAAGGGCCTGACCAAGTAAGGATAAGAGCAGTGACATGAAATAATTTCCAGTAAAAACAAAACAAACAAACAACAAACAAAAACCAAAGAAACCCAAACCCCTCTCCTGATACAGTAACAAAAAGCATGAACGGAGTGTCCCTATCTTACAAATAAGCTTTCACCATGGTTGATAGACAGAAGCAGGAAGCATTCTGAGGCAGCCCACAAGTATCTTCTTGATTTGCAGTGCTGCTAGAATGGAGAGCTAATGACAACGGAAGAAATTAATGAAAATAAGCACAGCAAGGTTGACAATGAAAGAGGAGTTCTTCCTTTCTAGAATGAAGTTGGTGCTTGGGGGATTTGTATTGGGGAGCCTGATGCTTCTGCAGGAGGCTTTGAAAGGTTGTGTAGTCTTGAGCTGTTGGGGAGACCTTGGGGTCTCATTTCCCAGCAGGCTCTCTTAGCCTTCTCTAAACTCTTAGCGATGTCTTTTGAGATAGACCCTTGTCCACAGAAACCTCATTATATTAAAATGCCAGCAGGCTTTGTCCCACCCTCCTTAGCAGCCTGTAATCATTGTGTGGCTGGTCTAGGGGATGAAAGGGTGCCCTCAGGTTCAGGGCAGGACAACTCTGGATTATGATCATACCCCTGAGTTCCCTGGGACATATGACTATGATTCAGAAGAACCCACCTGTCTGTCTAGTTCCTTTCCTGGCTCAGCCCACCTTTGTCACCCACCTGACAGCACCACTTACCTAAATCCAGTTATAGGGGGCTTCCCTAAGACCAGGAGTCTGATTCCTGGACATTGATGCTGAGTAGTGTTGGGTACCAATTGAATCAGAAATAAGTTTGTTTGTTTGTTTGTTTGTTTGTTTGTTTGTTTAAAAAAAACAGAGTGTCTCATATATCCAAGTTTGATCTCCAAATTACCACATAGCCAAGGATGAGTTTGGATTTCTGATCCTCCTGCCTATACCACCTGAATGTAGGGATGTGCCACCACCACTGGTTTTATGTGATGCTTGGGTTGAATCCAGAGCTCAATGCATGCACTTTATCAACTAAGCTACATGGTCAAGTCCTAGGCTGAAATAGTCCATGATTCCTCTCTTCCACAAGCCACTGTCATACCCATCTGGCTGTCCTCATCCCACCATGTAAAGAGCAGTGTGTGTGTCCCAGAATAACATAAAGGGGAGAACAGAAAGGAAGAAGATAAGAAGGGAGAGAGGAACAAAAAGGGAGAGAAATTAAAGAGTTGGGTCAGGTGAAGGAAAAGTGAGACAGGTAGGGGATATGTGTTGTCCAGGGTGACAGGAAAGAAGAACTGGGAGATGGGGGGGGGGCTTTCAGAATGTGTGTGCATGTGTTTACATGCAGTTTGGAAGTTGAAAGGAAAGATAGAAGGGGGGCAGATAAGCAAGGGGTATTAGGTAAAAATGGCCACTAATCTCAATACAAAGTGCTGATGAGATACTGGGGAAGAAGAAAGGAAACCCCTGAGGAGAGGTGAAAATACAATCCAACGTTTAATGGGGAGCAGGAAGGGTATAGCAAATAAAGAGAGCCATGGGACACTTAACCCTGACTCTTCAAGGTAATTCTTGCTTTATACAACTAACTGTATCCTCAGAAAGATGTTTGAGCACTGTTGTTTATACACCAAATCCCACCGTAAGCACATTGAGATGCCAGCTCCTGGAAAAAATGTCTTAAGCAAACCCTCTGCAATCCTTTGCACTAAATGAGGTCCACACTGGGCCCCGGTGTGCTCAGTAGAGCTTTGTACTTTTCTGTCTATGACAAGCAAGGACTGTACCCGGGAAGCTAATCCAAAATCTCTCCCTTCAGGACAGCTGCATATGGGATAAGCCAAAAGGAGTCCTGGAGCCTGGGGACTGTCTGGTAAAACACATGCAAAAAGGAAAGCATGGAGACGACACCTTCTTGGAATACTGGGATGAGTGTACTCCAACAGTAAAGGGTGACAACTCCTGCCACTGAGATCAGCGAGTTTGTGCCTTCACTGGGGACATCGATCTTTTCTTCGTGGTGAAGAGACTGTGGGTGAGCTTTGTGAGTACTATGGCGCAGACATTGGGGAAATGTCTTCTAGAGGTTGTGAATCTGAGAAGAACTTGGGAGACCCCTCCCCCTTCTCTAAACTTTGAGATCAGAGAAAAATTACAACTGTATTGGACTGTCATGGAGAATCCAGGACTTGGTCGCTAGTGTCCCTCCCTCCAGTAGCTCATTAATGATGTCACTAAAGGACATTTGAACTGAGAGGATCTTGAACATGTGAAAATCCAGCCACCAAATATTTGTAATTGCTCCAAAATTAGACTCCAGGGGCCATGGTAACAGGATAAAATTACTCTCTTTAGTCAACGACGACCTTTGCTATGACTGAGAAGCTTGTTGGAAACTTTACGGCTTCAGTCACTTTGTCATATAATCCTTCCCCTCAGAACTCTAAGTGGGGCAGTGGCTTACAGAACCATAGCGCTGCAGCCTTATTAAGTCTGCCCTGCTTTTCTGGATTACTCAGAAAAACATAACTTTTCCTTTTCTTCTTTCTCTAAGCATACAATTTTTTTAAACACTTGGAGTTTTCACACTCTCTCTCTCCCTGACTCGCTCTTCCTTGTCATGTGACTACTTGTCCACCATGTGGCTGACCTCTATGCCAGTTCAAATTCCCAATGTAGAACTTGACAGGTGTTTCGTGAGGCGTGTGTGTGTGTGTGTGTGTGTGTGTGTGTGTGTGTGTGTGCTAGTGTATCCTTCAGGAGTAGTGTTTTATCCTCTGAGGAGAAAGAAGGTATATAGAATCACAGTGTTGGTCTCTGGGCTGTCAGCTAAGCTCAGTAATGCATTCAGAGACTTCTTCTTTCTCATTAATTCCATTGAGGGCATTTTCTATATTTATGCAGCATTGGGAATAACAGACTATGAAGTCATAGGATTGCTCACAAAGAGTCAAAATTCCCAAATACTAAATCTGTACCTGCTGAGGGTCTGTTGCATAAGATTCTGAGCTTTTGGGTGAAGGAGAATAGGGCTGATTCTAACTTATCTCTAACAATCGGCACAATAACAGGCTGAACTTAGATACCCTTGCATACACTATGGAGGTGTGTGGGCATATGTGGATAGATGATAGATAGGTGGATGGGCAGATGGATGGATGACTATATGGAAATATGGGTAAATGGATGGATAAAGGTATGTATGGTTGGAATAATGGATGGATGCATGCATATATGGACATAGAGTTGGATAGGTGGATGAGTGTATGGACAGATGGATGTTGGATGGATGGATGGGGTTTACATAAAATACCATCTACTAATTATTTTGAACTCATTGATATGAAAGGAAATACCTTTCTAGAGGTGCACATCATATTATGCCATGTTTAAGAAACTTCCAAATAGTTTTCAACAAATGCACACCAAATGTGCTACACGTGGCCGAAGAACTTACATTATTATTCTTTTTTAAAGCTCTTTGACATTGATTTTAGAAAAAACACCCTTTCTGTTTCTAGATTATTGTAAGCATAAATCACTGTATCTTACATATATCCCAGGTCTAGGCTGGGTTCAGTAGGGAACACTTGTAGTCTTAGGGCTCAAGAAGCAGAAACAGAAGGGCCACCAGTTGAAGGACAGTCTAGGCCTCAGAAGGAGACTGTCTCAAACAACAAATCAGAGGCCTCCAAAAGCTTATAGTCCCGAAGCTATATACATGTCCCCTTCTGTTCGTTTTGTGTTTTCCCAGTTACTGATAGAAAGGAAAGCATGGACATTTCTTTTTAGGAAAAAAAAAATGGTTTAAAATCTTCCCCTTGAAAGTACACTCTGCAAGTCTTCTGAGCTGTCACAAAAATCTTCGTAGTTTCTGAAAATTGTCCAAATATGGTAGCATTGCCACAACCAATTGCTCAGCAATCATAACAGACTCAAGGGCTGACAATGAACTCATGTTCTGAAAATGAAAGTATCTGGGTACCACACGCAGGCACGCCCCAGAGCTCCCGATGCCATGCACCTGCACTTGACTGCTGTTAGCAAGCACACCGGGATTTTCACCAGATTGTTCTATGCTGTTGTTATACAAAACAGCCTGTCTCCCACCCAGAGGAATGGGGTGGGGCAGGATCCCACTTCTCCTACCTGATGTTGCTCCTCCTGACAAACTGAAACATAGTGGTGGCTCAGGAAATGTCCTTTGAGGGCCACTTTATACTGATCGTGTTCCTACAAGTTAACGAAGGTGTGTGTAGAGGCTAGAGGTCAGTGTAGGATGATGTCTCCCTCTGTTGCTGTCCGCCTTGGTTTTTTTTTTTTTTTTTTTTGAGACAGGGTCTCTGAATCCAACTGGAGCTGGAACCGTACAGCATACACAGCTCTAGACATTGCCTGTGAGGGAGTACCTAGGTTAAGTTACCTTCTGGGCATGTCTGGGGGGAAATTGTCTAGATTTGCTTAGTTGAGGCAGGAAGACTCACGCTGAATGTGAGTAGCCCCATCCTAGATGCTGTGCTCCTGAATTGAGCAAAGAGGAGAAAGGGAGCTGAGCAGCAGCCTCTGCTTCCTGATGTGGATGCAGTGTGACCAACAGGTTCCTGCTGCCAGGCTGTCCCTGCCATGCGAAATCATAGGCCCTGGAACTGGGAACCCAGATCAACCCTTCTTGTCTTGGTTGCTTTCGTCAGGTATTTTGCTGCAGCCATGAGCCAAGTAACTCATTCAGTGACTGAGCCACCTCCCCAGTCCTAGGAGTCATTTTAATAAAAACAAGCATCCTCATACATGTGGCAAATCCATAGCTAGAAATGGCTGTAATCGAATACTCATTTAGCATAGTTCTTATAATTTTCCATTCAGTGAGCTAAAGACTGCCACCATCCTATTTAGGACCCCAAACAGGGCTCTCTACCCTGGAAAAAGCCCTTCTATGAAGGATACTTTTCTCTCCTTTCTGCCATATGCATTCTGAAAACGAGAAAAGGCCAAGGAAATTTATTGCCTAAGACTTGAAGACAAATGCCAACTTCATGGCAAATCACGCCTCTGAGGCTCCCATTGTCCAACCATAAAACACCCACATGGTAGCCATCTGCAGAACCAATACAAAGCATTAAGAAATTTACCCCAAACCCTTAACTGTAAGTCATAGCTGACACCAAAAATAAAGAGAGACCTGGGCAGAAGGCAGAGACGGTTCCAGGTCTGCGGTATTTGTCAAGGGTGCACCCTCATCTCAACGCTGAAGATCAGATTCACAGTGACATAATAAGTTAATAATGACGGCAATGACTTTCTAAGAAAGGTTAGGAAGTGGTGTGCAAGGCTGGCGTCACAGAAAATGTCTAACTTTCCACTTGAACTCCCATCTCTCAAGGACAGCTCTTTGCTTCGGGGAAGATCTTGGTGTTACAAGGGCTCAACCTGAAAACAGGGTCCCACCCGCACCCTTTCCTTTTCTGCTCAGCTCTCAGCTCTCACCTGGACTTGTTAATGTAGAGAACTCCAGATCCAGCCACACTGAAAATCAGCTCTTTCCAGCCAACAGTCTGAGCCTGCCTCTCCACGAGGGGCACGAAGCTCTCTTTACAGATTGCAGATTTGCATTGTAAAAATAGAAACTCAGAGCATCACATGTCTATGCAAATTTGCCAACCAAACCCAGGGCTGAAAATAGTTATTTACTAGTTTGCTTGCATATTGGCCCAGAAAACCCTCTATACCTATTTCATGCTCATTTAAATTCTTTAAGAGTCCCTGACCCATTTACATTTCCTGAGGGATGCCTGGCTTCCCATGGACATTTGTTTGCGCCTCTTCTAGTGGTACTTAAAAATATATTGCCTGTCATTGCAGATCAGGTCCTGGAGAACTGTACAGGTCCCACTTTCTGAAGGTCCAGGCCGGACCCTGCCTAGTCAAATACAGCCATGACCTTAGAGTCATGGTTTCCTTTGCACAGTATGTGTGTGTGTGTGTGTGTGTGTGTGTGTGTGTGTGTGTGTCCACTTGTTGTGTATACTTTTGTAAGCCCATGTAGAAGTGAAAGGACAAATTGAGTGTTGTTCCTCAGGAGCTGGCCAACATTTTTGAGACCAAGTCCCTGCTTGGCCCTGACCAGTTTGGCTAGACTGGCTGGCCAGTAAGCCTCAGGGATCTGCCTGTCTCTGCTTTCCCAGTGCTGGAATTATGA
Source organism: Peromyscus nudipes (assembly GCA_902168325.1). Classification (NCBI taxonomy): domain Eukaryota; kingdom Metazoa; phylum Chordata; class Mammalia; order Rodentia; family Cricetidae; genus Peromyscus; species Peromyscus nudipes. Next base: position 31,761 of record CABHPH010159298.1, on the reverse strand, counting down.
GTAAACCATCACGTCCATTTTATTTGTTTTTACATAGATTCTTGGGATCAAACTTAGGTCCTCATGTTTGCAAAACAAATACTTTACCCATGAAGCTATCTCCCCAGCAATGACTCCTCTTGTGCAACCCTCCAGATTCAATGGAAAGGGAACCTAAGACAAATACCTGGATAATTGGGGGACAGTTCCCCATTCCATTGTCTGGTCCCTGGGAATGCACATCACAGCCACTTGGGTAAGGGTGGGAAGTGGGAGAGGTTTATAAAAAAAATGCAAGCTCTTAGTGGCTCTCCACAGCCACTGCATCTGAATGTCTGGTGTGAGACAGACATTGTTGTCTTGAGAAGCATATCACAGTGACTGCAGTGGCCTCAAACCAAGACAGTGACCCTAGGCCTGATCATGTGCTATTTAGAAGCCAAAGTCTGTTGAAGTCTGGGTAAGGCCAGAGGGTCCCATAGGACTTAGCATCAAATAAAGTCACTGACATCCTTTGGGAGGGTGTGAGAAGCAAAAGTGACTTTGCAAAATCTGCCACTGCATGTGGATGTCTGCACTTGCAATTCTTTCAGGAACCATTCAACCCCTGGCCCTCTTGGTGTCACAGCTAATTATTTCTATTGCCCACTAACCCCACAAAAGAGATTCTTCCCCATCCCAGTACTTAGGTACTAGGTAGAGTTTATAAAGCTTGACAGTATATGCTTAATTCCTGGCTCTGCCACATACCAGTGACTTGAGTTTGTCAACTTTAAAAGTGAATAATGACAACTCCTGCCTAGAAAGGTCATTGGGAAGTTAGGTATTGCAAAGAAACTGGGCTGTACCAGCCAGAGAGCAACTCCTTAGCTGGTTTTTAATTCATTCACTTCTCCTTGGATTTTATAACACTCCAAGGATACCTCAGAAGTCCTTCCAGATCAACAATCAAGACGGGTTTGGGGCCAGTCGTCGGTGGCGCATGCCTTTAATCCCAGCACTTGGGAGGCAGAGGCAGGCGGATTTCTGTGAGTTCAAGGCCAGCCTGGTCTACAAAGTGAGTTTCAGGACAGCCAGGACTGTTACACAGAGAAACCCTGTCTCAAGAAACCAAAAAAAAAAAAAAAGACAGGTTTGGATGCCAAGCAGTGTATAGAAGCGGCTTCACTATGCCCACTGAAGGAAGAAACCAAAGTTAGCTCATTTCTAAGATGCCCCCATCATCCAGTAGCAAGAGTTTCCCAGTCAGAAGTTCAGTGTCAGGTGCTTAGTAGGTCCTCTTTTGTCTCAGCACACAAATACATTTGCCGAACTCTCACCCTTGCAGGCACAAACACACAATCTCTCTGTCTCTGACTCTGTCTGTCTGTCTCTCTCTTTCTCTAACTCTCATCATCTTATCCCCATTCTAACAGATCCACACACCCCTGTACAGGTCACAGCTCACCTTGGGAAACAGTGATCAGGCAGATGTGCTAGTGTTATCTCAAAGAGCCAAATAACGCTCAGGGCTACCCACAAACATATTCCCACTTGCCAGGTCACAATGACAGGAGTTGAACCCCAGAGTCCCACACCATAAATAAATAAATGTAAACAATGTTGAAATAAAAAAAAAAGAAATGCCTGTAACGTGTTCCCACTCAATACACACTGCAAAGTTATGACACAAATCTGAGTGAGTGTCGGGTGGGAATGAGTGGGGATACTTCAGAAATCTCCTAAACACTGAACCTAGGAGTGATCATTCTCTCTGCATTATGTCAACAGGATTCAACAGAAGAGAACAGGTTCAGGGAGTGGAACATTGCAGAAACAGCTTTGTTGTCCTCCATGTACTCTGCTCCCCCCCCCCTGCAACAACAGAAATCTGTGAAATGACTGAGGATGGTTAATTAGGCATTGCAGCCCACAGTCCACTGCAGTTTCAATTGGCTATGGTGTTCTCTCTCACTTCCTGTTATGCAGGATTGCAGAGGGCTGTTAGACACCTGCCACGCACAGGGCCCAGCTGCTGTGCTGTTCTGCAGCGGGCAGAGAGGAAGCACTCTGGGGCTCTCGGCCTTGAGAGGGTTCAACTCTGCACACCAGCCCCTTCCCTGTGAGGCAGGAGGGCCTGGGTGGACACAGCTGACGGGACGACCAGCAGCTGGCAGCGAAGACCTTGTTCTATTGTGAGGGGTGGTGGCATGAGGCCAACTGCTTTCTCTCGATTCCTCATTCCCCAGAGTCCTGCCATGACCTATGGGTAATGAAGGTGGGTTCATCTACCCAGACTGGAATCAGACACCAGTCTGTAGTTTCCCCATGTTCCAAATCACTGGGAAAAGTTCCCATGCAGAAGAAGCGTTCAGTTAAACGTTGAGTTATTTGTTCGCTCACTCACTCACTAACTGCTTTGCCTCCTTGTGAAAGCATCTTATGAGTTAGGTTCTCCGTGCTCGGCAGTGGCTAAAGACAATCACAGTTTGGCAAGCTCCACTTCAATGCTGCTAGCTAACCCTGCTAGCCACGATGCCACTTTACTGAGAATCTACTAGGTGCTAAATAGCATACCCAGTGAGTTCTGTCTCTGTTGTTTAGAGAACTGACTCCTGGCTTCCCTGGAAGGATTTTATTCTCTACCCAATCAGTGCACAGCAGAAAGCAGAGAAGAGAATCCCGGAGGCAGGGGGATTGGGAGAAGGAGAGTTTCCTCAAAGACAATCCATCATAATAGATTAAAGATGGCCAAGGTTTCTTTGACATTTCTGCAATCATTTCAGGACTGGGGAAACTGAGGCTTAGAGAAGCAGAGTCATTCTTCAGCACCATCTTGGAGTAGCAAATTTAGGCTGGACTCCTGCTCTTGCTCCTTAGACTCCCCCACTTGCTCCCTGGGGCAGGCCACCCCCCACCATGAGTGAGTCAGAAGTAGAACACTTGTCTTTAGAATCCTCATAAAATCCCAAATCTGAGACCCCACAGGCAGAGAAGCTACCTCCAATCAGATAAGGGAGTTACCTCTCCTGGCAGCTTAGAACAGAGGGCAGAGCATTCAACAAGGCAGGCTCTTATCTGATAAGAGATATGGCCACCTTTACATATTAATTTCCCTTAACTCATTAGGGCTCAGCTCTACAATTATCTTTCCCCAGGACTGGTTACACGGGTCACTGAATCTGTGCCCCAAAGGGAGAAATCTTTTCTTTCTAAACACCTTTTTCACTTAAAAAAGGGACTGTAGGTCCTAGAGAGTTACAATTGCCAGGTGTGTGTGTGCGTGTGTGTGTGTGTGTGTGTGTGTGTGTGTGTGTGTGTGTGTGTGTGAGTGTGTGTGTGCCCGTGTGCAAGTGTAGGCCAGATGTCCATGTAAGGTGACTTTCTCTATTACTCTGTACCTTAGCTTTTGAGATAGGATCTTTCACTGAAACTGGAGCTTGCTGATTCAGCTGGGCTGGATGTCACTGAGCTCTGGGAGTGCCCCTTTCTCTGTCCCCAATTCTGATATCATAGGGCAAACATCATGCCAGGCTTCTTCACTTGGTACAGGGGATCAAACTCAGGTCCTTACGCTTGCATAGCATGTAGTTACTGATGACGACGTCTCTCCACCCTTTTCACCTATTTTTGTGGGAGATAGTGCCTTTTTATGTAGCCCAGGCTTGCCTTGAACTTGAGAGTCTTCTGCCTCTGCCTCAAGAGCATGGAAAGTACAAGTCTGCGCTATCACATCTGGTTCCACAGCTGTCTTTGTAAACAGAGTTCGGCAATGGGAACTGAGTTTTAACCCATCCCCAGCTGACTGCAAGGCCTGTGTGCTTAGCCGCTGTGCTATAAGTCATAACTTTAATTTGGAATAAACAGAATTCTTGGCGTGGGATTTGGACTGTATAGTTATCTAAATGGGATCCCGTTGGCCCCACACAGTATAGGTGAGCTTTGAGGTGCTACCTGCCAGGTCCAAGGGCTGTCCTATCCCTCCCTGGGGAACTCAATGACACTGCTGTCTCCTGGAGCCAACTTCATGCTTCTCAGATGGGCGGTCCTAAGTCTACTGCAGGAGGCTTGCAGATTCTCCACGAGAATATAGGGCCCAGACTCTCCCTGAAGGAGTTTAGCCTAAGCTTTCTGTGCCTGGGATGGAATTTGGTAATCTAAAATTCCCATTTTCCCTCCTGGGTATTTATGGATATGCACAGGGTGGCCACAGAGAGACACTTATGGCCACACCAAGTTCCCAGTGTGGTGGGTCCATTCAGAGTAGGAGCAATTCCACATCTTTATGACCTGTCACGAATAGCCAGAGCCTAAGTCAGGGACATGCTGCCTTTGGGAAACAGGCCAGTCATCTATGTGCTGGTGATAGGGTCTCTCTCTGCTTCTGCATCTTTGTTCTGTATGGCAGGGACTTGATATTTTCGGCCCCCAGCCTTTCCCAACCAACATCTCAGTTGGTTTGGACGATGGTCGGGGTACCAGCTGGGGATGGTGGGGTGGAAAGAAGAACAAAGCTGGGAAATACACTGTCCCCTTCAAATGCTCTGTCTCATTGGCGGGCAGCGGGTCCAGCTCGTGCCTCACAGCTTGGCCTTCCTGATCACGTCTACTTGACAGTCCATTCATTGCTTCCCTTTTTCCTTCTTAGCTCTCCCGCACCTACCTCATATTAGATTCCTCTCTCTGGACATAACTCGGTCAAGTCTTATTTTACTGATAGCACTGCAACTGATGTGGAAAAAGTAACTCAGGGCAAAGGTCCAACAGAGGGATGCTAATGTTTCCCAAGCTGCTCACTGGCCATGGTGAGACTTTGGTGCTGGGCAGGAGGTTGAAAAGTTTGTGCACATTAATCATCTATTCTGAAGTGTGTATGGAGAACCTATCAGATGCCATGCACAGACCTGCTGTGTTGGGGACACAATGGGAGCAAGAGCTGGGGGTGCCAGCCTGTCTGGTTGGGGAGACAGCTCACCTTGCACAAAGAACTAGAGTCCGTGAGCACCCGCAGGGAAGCAGATAGTTCTGGTGAAGAACAATAGCAGAGCTGAGCTCTGCTTAGCGGGCGGCAACGGTTCTCTCTCAAACAGATGTAAGGGACCTGGGATGTGAGTCAGTTGGTTGAGTGTTTGCCGACCATGGCGTTAGGCCCTGGGTGTCCCGGCACTATAGAAATGGGTCATGGTGATGCCGGTGCCATCATCCCAGCTTTCACGAGGTGTAAGCAGGAGGACCAGAATTTCAAAGCCAGTCTGTTCAGCAGAATGGGTTCAAGGGTCAGCCTGGACTACATGAAACTCTGTCTCAAAGATAACAATACAAACAAGGAATCAAAAGGGAAAGATGACGTGTCAAAGATCCATGTGTTTTGAGAACATCCTCGCCGTCTGTCTCAAAGGAGATGCTGAGGTAAGGTCTTGCAGGCAGACAGCGAGGGTAGTACTGTGGTTTCAATTCTGTCTCAAAAGACATGTTGAAATCCTTTAGTTGTGCCTGGTGGAAAAGGCCTGGGTTCCTAGCTACTCCAGAGGCTAAACAGAAGGATCAGGAATTCAAGGGCATTCTGGGAAACTTCTTGAGACAGTGTCTCAAAGATATAAAAGCAAAACCAAAATAACAACAACAACAACAAAAATGGGCTTGGTAAGTAGCTAAGAGTAGAGTGCTTGCCTAGTACATGGAAGGAAGTTCATAGGCTCAATTCGTACTACATCAATCAACCAATATAAAATCTCCATAGTTGGAAACAGGGTTCATAGGATGAATTAAAGGAAGTCACACAGGGTGGGCCCTGAAGTCAGTGATAAGGGGGGAAGACAACCCGAAAAGACACAAACACAGATTAGGGTCATGCAGTTCCATTGTGGGATGGGTGGCAGTCCCTGAGGTAGAGAGATTCTTTCACAGCTGTTCCCTAGAGCCCCAGAAGGAACACAACTCTTTGTAATTCTGCTCCCAACTTCCAGAACCACAAAGGGCTCATTTGTGCTGCTTTAAATATATACTTGTGGTGGGGTAGGGGATAGGGAGAGCAAGAGAGAGACAGAGACAGAGAGAATGAGAGAGAGCCAAGGGATCCCAGATCTGGAGCTAAGCTACTGTACAGCAAGACCCCAATTGCAAAACATAAATTCTAGAGAGAGGATGGGTGTAGAAGCCTTGTTACTCACACAAGCCTAGTTTTATGAATATCCTTAAAATAAATCACATTGCTTTCTGCAAGCAGAGAAGGGAACACAATGAAACTATGAGCTTAAAAATGCCAACTATAGGCTACAAACTCCCTATGCATCAGGTAGTTTTGCATATGGTATGTACACATACTTTAAGATGCTGTGACTGTTATTTGTCAAACGAGTGATATCAGAGTTGTAGCCCAAAGCTAGAAAAAGACTCAGTGAGGTCTGACCCATGATCACTGTTTAGACCCTGGTTGACCTGGAGTGACCGACAGAACATGGTATGGGCCCAACATGTCCACTCATTCTTTCCTCTGACTCTTGTAGTGTTCTCTCGGAGTTCCCAAGTAGAACCTATGCACAGCATCTCAGGAAGGGAAGGCATCTGTATCTGCTGTTGGATGCAGGACACAAGAACTACTCTTCCCTATGCCTGTTACAACCGCCCACTGGCTTCTACCTGGAGACAGCAGAATAAGAGCGAAAGGGAGAGAGAATACAAGTGGGGGAGGAGAGGTCTGATTTTGTCTCTATCTCAGACTGTGATTAGACTATTTCAGTCCTGTGCCCTCCCCAGCCGATAGGTCATTGCCTGGACGGGGCCCAGTGGAGAGATTTTCCCCACAGATTTTCAGTAATAAGGTGAGATACAACGATTGTGCAAGAGGTAGCAGCCCCTGGGGTAATTGAGATTCCATCGCCATCTACCTGGGAATCTACAGACCCTTCTGTTCCAGTGTTCCTGGGTAATTCAGAAGGGACTTGAATGCAGGGACAAAGCAATGCTTCAGCTCCTTTGGAGACGATGTCAGGGTCATTCTTTGAATGCAGAGCACTCGTGAGTTGTGCAGGCTTTCCCTCTGAACTCCCCTTGGCATGCCTTCTCTTAGATTCCTGTACACTGGTTCTTTTTTCTTGGGAGAATTGAATCAGGGGACTGTGACCATCACTGCCTGACAAGACAACTGTTTCTAAGCAACTGTGTCTTTGATCAATGGGCTTCATTCATTGTCCCCTTACTGTTGGAGAAGAAGGTCTTTGCTACTCAGTTATTTGAAGAGCAAGTGTGAGCTACTGTGGGGAGCTACTTCCTCCTACCGAGGAGGCTGGGGTTTGGCTCAGGTGCCCTCCAGTCCAAGCCATTGGGCACTTGAGGCTGTCAAGGGGATTGGGTGTTGGCCACACAGTCATTGGAAAATATTTGGGTAGGTGTGATGTCATCAGGAAGTGGCTTCTTATTTGGTCTCTGTCTTAGTGCTTTTAGGTAAATAATCTTAACAGTTTTCAGAGGAAGTTGGTCTCTGTGAGCTTAAGGAGCTCATCAACTATTGTACTAGATAGGAGGAGGGGAGTTGAAGGCAGGTTTATCTCGTTCCAAAGTCTATACTGGAGACAGCTATATCTAGTAATCAGCAACCTGACCTCTCTTGGGGCTAAATCCCATTCAAACTACAAGAAAACATTCTAAATCCAGTTTTAAACATTACCAAACTGCTCAGCTGACATCTCAGACACTAAAGTGTGGATGTAGAAGGACCATCTCTCTCCCTTCTCCATCAGTTGCCACAGTTAGGCAAAGAGAATAATGGTTCTCCTTGTGAAAAGCGGTGGCTTCCTACTCGCAAAAGTTAAAAAAGCATGGTCATTATTTGACCCACTATAATCCAATACACAAAAGCTATCCTCTGTCCATATGTATTTTGGGTGGTGAGCACTGCATCTTTATGAAAAAGAAAAACATGACCACTGGGCTGCACACTGAAGCTATTTGAGGGCTGGGAACTTCAGCACAAGCTCTATGCTATATTTCCAATGCAAGTCTTTGAAGCCAGTTACACAGCAAGGATTAAAGTCTGATGCTATTGAGCCCAAAGACACATGTTGTTTAGGGGTGATAACATCTAGCAGGGGGGTGACGGAGAATGTTTATTTGTACCAAGCGCTCCAGAAGCACTTTCTCATTACATTCTTCAAATGAGCCTGATGTGGGGACTCTAAGTGTGCTCACTTCACAGGAGCTGAAACCGTAACCATGCCTGAGCTCTTTGGGACAACAAAAGAGCAATATTGGCACTCTGCTGTCATGCTCTTTGCTCAAGGGCCTTTGCCGAAGTTGATACTTCACCTTCTTGGGTCTTCATACCAGACTTAAGACAGTTCTATCCAGAACACCTACCCTTGCACCTCTACCGGCCAACTGAACTCTGCAAGAGAGCCTGTGACTATGGCGAGACAAAGGTCTAGAGCTCATTCCAACCTTTCATAGACTGATCTGGAAAATAGGATGATGGCAAATCCTTTGTACCATTGCTGTCAGATTAAATAAGGCCTTTTATCTAAAGTAAACACTTAACAAATACAGTTTATATCATTAATCTGCTCATGATAAGAATCCATGGAGGTCAAGAAAACCTAAAAATTGGGAGAATTAATAGAATTTGTTTTTAAAACAGCTTGGGGTTGGACATGAAGCTCAGTTGGTAGAGTGCATGCCTAGAGTGTATAAAACCTTAGGTTTGACCCCAAACACCCCATAAAAACAAACAAAAGCAAACAAATGAATAAAAAAAACAGGCATGGAGATACATGCCTGTCATCCTAGCACTGAGGAGATGGAGGAAGATGGATCAGAAGATTAAGGTCTTCTCCGACTACACAATGAGTTCAAGGCTAGCCTTGGCTACATGAGATCCTATTTCAAACAAAACCACTGCAAGCGTCCAAAATATTGGCTCGAGGAATGCATTTCTGCACTTCCCACCAAGTTTTCCCTCGATGCTTCAAGGATTCACTTGGCTGTGCTGTTGCTGTTTTGTAACTTCCCCGGGTCTTTCAGTCTATTGACCAAACTAAAACCTTAGTGTTGTCCTTCCGTCCCCAGGATCAAGGGAAGCAGAATCCTCAGCATCGGGGATGGCTCCACCCAGCTAACTCATAGCTTAATGGGAAACACGCTGTTCAGTTCTTCTCTAAGCTATTATTTCCCCACTGTGATTCAAGGCTCCTGAGAAGGTCGATTTCCCTCCTGTCTTGTTCTGAGCTTGCAATCATCTGCTCTTGATGTCCTGATCAGTGGACTCTTCTCTATGTGGATATGTAACTTTGGTTTTTCGGGGGTGGGGTGGGGAGGAAAGGAAGTCCTTGGCAGAGGTGCTTTGCCGGTCAATGGGTAGAGGTATGCTGCACAGCTGAGTCCCCTGTGCTGGCTCATAGTCATTTTTCTTTTAATCCATTTTTCTTCTCTTTTGAGACAGTGTCTTTTATAACCCAAACTAGTCTCAAGACCATTACATAGTGGAAGTTGTTTTTGAAATCCTGACCACTCTGCTTCCATCCCAAGTGCTAGGTTTTCAAGAGTGGGCCACCACTCCTGGCTCATAGCCATGTCGTCCTTTCAACTGGCCTCTTCTTCATCATAACACTAGAGGCACAAACTCTGAGTCATGTTGGTATTTGTGTCATGAAGTCCTTCTTCCCTGTTTAGTTCAAGGCCGTCAGAGTGTCCCAAGACAACACAGAGAATCCAAATGAGGCAACATGAAATGAAACATCAGAAGGGCTTTCTTGGCAATTTCTTTTGATTGTATTGAATCAATATCAAGTTTTCTACCCAAAGAAAGTAGCAAAATCATGATAAAAACTTTCATGGGAGAATTTCTCCCTACTTGTGTTCTTGAAGATGGAATGCAGGGCCTTGTGCATGGTAGACTAACTCTCTACCACTGAGCCACATCCCTAGCTCTTCTTTGTTGCTGTTTGCTTTTATCTTATTTTATTTTTGAGACAGGATCTCACTGTAACTTATGTTGGCCTAGAACTTACTATGTAGTCCAGTCTGTTTTCAAAGTAGGAATCTTTTCACTTCCATCCTCCAGTACTAGAATTACAGATATGCCCTCCCAGCCAGGAAAAACTAAGTCATCATGTGCTGGACACAAACTGGGTCCTGGTCCTGATGTTATGGAAACAGTTGGAGAATTTACTGATTGTGTCTTGGAGGGTATACAATTTTGTAAGACATTCAGATGCTGAATGAAGAAGTTGAAACTGAGTTGGCCACATTTGGCAGCTCTGAGTCTTGGGGCAAACTACTGAAGTCAGAACTTCAGCTTTCCCCGTTGGAGAAGGGAAATGACATGACAGTCCCCTTAGAGATTCTCCCAAGGGTATTAAAGAGTACTCATCAAGAATGCCTGGTCAACAGTGAGTAATCAGTACATGCTATCATTGTTCTCCTCTGTGGTACTGTTACAGTAAGCGGGTTCTATGCTAGGGCATGGGTAAGATCTGAGGTCTACAAAAACGTGTGCTTGGGGCTCCCATGAGATGGCTCCATGGGTAAAAGCCCTTGCTGCTGAGCCCAGAAACTTGAGTTTGATCCCTATATTCAAATAGTGGAAGTAGAGAGTCAGTTCGTACAAGTTATCCTCTGACCTCCACATGTGTGCTTTGGCACAGCTATGCCCACATGCATGAACACACACACACATCAAGTAAATAAATGTAACAAAATTGATACATGGCTGAGACTTCTCCCTTCTGAGAGAACATGTATCTTCTCCTCAGGTCGTCTATGGCCAGGGTTCCTCCACACCTGGGCTCCACACTGTGGCCACCTGGGAGCTTTATCCCATCTAATCCACCCTCTTGGACAAGACTGAGAGTTGAGTGTCTAAGAACCCTAACAGGTGATTCTTGCATGCAGCTGAGGTAACTGTCTGGATAATGTGTAGGATCTGGTCAGAAGGAAAACCAGAGCCCTGTGTCCAAAATGACAACAGGAGATGAAGCAACAAGCCAGGTGCCGTTGCCAGGTGGCCCCCAGCAGGAAGGTTGAGAACCTCCAGGTTAATTTAAACCTCCAGCCTCTGTCTAAGCTCACAGACACCCCATCTCACAGGAAAAAGTAGCTCATATGGTGGTGAGTAGGTGAAGGGAGCAGCCATTTTGGATCAAAAATTCATAAACGCCGGGCGGTGGTGGCACACGCCTTTAATCCCAGCACTCGGGAGGCAGAGCCAGGTGGATCTCTGTGAGTTCGAGGCCAGCCTGGGCTACCAAGTGAGTTCCAGGAAAGGCGCAAAGCTTCACAGAGAAACCCTGTCTCAAAAAACCAAAAAAAAAAAAAAAAATTCATAAACGTAGACTTCTCCCTGTATGTGAGAAGCAGGCTCTTTGCTGGAGGTACAGGAGTAGCCTTGCTGGTGAGTTCTCAGCACCTAGCACTTACTTCCATGGGGGTTATGTGCACCTAATGCTGGGAGGCAGACTCCACCAGCCCTGGCACAGCTGAGGAAACATGCATCAAATATTTGCTATGCAGTTCGGCTCCAGCTGAGGAGGGAACTCCTGATGGGGTATGAACAGGGCCCTTGACTAGCTCTTCCTTCTGTCTGGACGAAGAAGCAGTGGAAAGGAATGTGGGCCATGAACAGTAAGTAGCAGTCAGCAGGCCTGGCCTGGGTAAGAACTAGGTACAGATGCCATGTGGTTGCATGTTATAGATACAGAGAGGGAAGGCTTGCAGGGATTCAGCTTAGTGAAGGTCAAAAAGAGACACACACCTGGCAGGATCTTGCTAGCCTTAGAGAACTTCTAAGGATTCGGTTTGCAGGGGAACCAATGGAAATCGTACCTCCACCCAGCAAATTACTGCTTCCATCTTGGGGTAACCAGGGCTAGAGTCCAGAAACAGATACAGACATGTGTTGTGGCAAGCAGAGTCCCCCCACCCCCCATGCCTGCAAGTCCCAGTGTCTTGTTCAGTAATGCTAGCTCCAGGTACCAAGATCACACACAGCCCCTTCTGGGGTGTCCTTTAGGGGGCAGTATGTAGCACTGACAGACCCCCATTCTGCTGCTGCTCCACAATGAGGAACAAATATTTGGTTTTTTTCTCCCTCCCCTCCCTGTCCATTTTACACAGTCTTGTTTAGACTGGATGTTGGTTAATGGGAGACCTTTGCCCTTTGTCTAAAAGCTGTGACCAGGAAATCCCACCACCCATTAATGAGAGTTTTGTTCCGGATCTAGAGCTCCCAGCACACTGTTTCTGCTCTGCAGAGGCATTGTACCCCCAGCTTAGAAGAACAAACAATGATGGAAAGAAAAAAAAAAAAAACCTTTCTCCTGTTGAATAAAAACAGCAAACTCCAGACCCTAAGGGGTTTCAGTCTCTATTAAGCCAACAAAAGGTCCAAATTGACAGGCCAGCAGCACAAAGGGTAGGGGGACCCCAGGACCAAGAAGGAGGCCAAGGAAGAGAAGAAAACTTAATTAACTGGGAGGTGAGGCAGCTCCTGCCCCACACCAAGTGTCTGCGTCCTGAAGATTTTCCATCTGAAAGTCCGAGCCCTAAGAGAACCTCAAGTGTCCGGCACAGTGACCAACCTATAGGCACTAGGTTCTTCTTGGGCATCCCAGCTCCATGAAGATGCCAGCTTGTCAGATTACTTGCTTGAAGTTGCTTGCTTTCTCTCCCTCTCCCTCCTCCCCCTCTCCCTTTCCTTTTCATATCTATATGAGAATGTTTAGTTGTGGAAGGTTCAAATATGAATATGAATCATGGCTGGTTTCAATTTGTGTCATATTAGATGTAATAGCTAATACTTATTCCTAAGCCAGATAAGTATTTAAAAAATTAAACTGATAACATGTATTGACTGCTGACTCTTTGTGTTGTTAATGATTGAATTTTAATATATATTAAACATTTATTTTTACTAAACATGTGTGTCTGTGATGCTCTTTTTTTTTTTTTTTTTTTTTTTTTGAGACAGAATCTCATGAATCCCAGGTTGGTTTCAAACTCTCTATGCAGCCAAGGATGACTTTGAACTTCTAATCTTCCTACCTCTACCTCCCAAGTTCTGGGGTTATTGCTAAACAAATCCATGCTGGATTTTCACTTGGTGCTGAGGACTGAACCCAGGTATGTGCGTGGGTTAGGTAAGCTCTCTCCCAAGCGAGCTGCACCTCAGGCTGGGAGCAGTGCTTTCTGACATCGTTCACCTAACTCGAGCTGGCTGCCTCTTCTGGCTCCTTGTAATGGGAGCCCGCCGGGATTCATCCCTTCAGGCACAAGACTGCTCATGGCTTCAGGAGCACACTCCAAAAATGTTTGGTTGTGGAAGGTTTAAATATGAATCATGGCCAGTTTCAATTTGAGTCGTATTAGGTGTAATGGCTAATGATTATTCCTAAGCCAGATACGTATATGGAAAAAGTTTAAACTGATAACATTTGTCGACTGATGAGACTTTGTGCTGTTAATGATTGAACTTTTAAGGAGCCTCATCTCAAATCTTAGAATTATCCTAGGATTTCGTGTATTTGTGAAGACGATGGGAAAAAACAAAGCAAAACAAAACACTAGGACAGTAACAGAAGAGTTCCACAGAAATGAGAGCAATGATTTGTATTTTGTTTATTTAGAAGTGATAATTCGGAAACCTATTGTAATATGTAAAACCATAAATGCTTGGATTTGAGTCTTTGCTTTCATCAGCACATGAAGAGGAGAAAGAAGGAGAAGGTGGAAGAGCCAGGAGTTGATAAGGAGTGAGGACCTAGGAAAGGGGAGTCACGGGGTGCGGAGGCTATCCCTGTGAAAGCCTCCTGAGGCTGACAAAGAGGAGGTCTTGCATTCCCTAAGGACAGTCCAACAAGGTACTGCCTGCTGCTGCAAGGCAGGCTAGTGCTAGGGAGTGATTCTAGTGCTCTGGATTGAAAGGATTCTGTTTTCCCAACTCCCTAGGGAACACCCTAGGGAGGAAAGCGACCCTGACTTGTGGGAAGCTCCAGGGGTATCCATACTTGTTGATCATTGACCTACAAGTCTTGGGAACTGCGACATCATCTCCCCAAGACAGCAATGTCCACTTTCAGATCATTTTGAGAGTGACAGGCAAGTCAGGGGTAGGGACTTCTAATAAGCAGTTGATGTTGCTATGAAATTTAAGAATACATTTCCCAGCTCCACCTCACCACCCCCCACCAGAGAGAATGCACTTGTATATAGCAAAGCCTACAGATGGAGGCTGAGGATGGAATGTGTTGGCCTTGCCTTCTAGGTCACAGGGCCTCAATAATGAAGTTCTGTCATGTTACATACATGGTAATTGTGTATATATTGCAACTCTATTTTGATTTTTTTTAATTTATTTTTGTTTTTCAAGACAAGGTTTTTCCATGTGGCCCTGGCTGTACTGGACCTCAGTCTATAGACCAGGCTGGTCTCAAACTCACAGAGTTCCACCTGCTTCTGCTTCCATATACTAACATTAAAGAAAGGTGTGTGCCACCACCACTGGCATAGAGTAATTCTAAAGACATACGCCCATTTGTTTTACTTAAATGATCCTTGTTAAATACTTTACCCACATGATACATGTAGTAATTTGCATATCAACTTATTGCTATACATAGAGTCCCCTGTGAGCATTTCCTATGACCCCATATTAGACCTAGTAAACCAACACTGGGTAAGGAAACTGATTTGGAGAAGCTAGGTTCCTCTTAGAAGGACAGCATCGCATCAAGAGCTGAGCAAAGGTTTGTCCTCAGCCAGATTGTGATGGGTCTCATCAGACCTATCAGTGTCTCTCTGAGCATTTGGCCTCAGGCTTGCTCTAAGACGGGAGACAGACTTCCCCTGGAGACTGACTTTTGCCTGTTTCTCTTCTTTGCCTTTTTATACCTGGCTTGCCACAGTGAGAGAGCCAGTGAATGCTGAGACCTAGCCTCTGACATCAGTGTCACAGTGCAGGGGACTGCCACTTACCATGGCCAGGACTCTATTCTGGAGGGGCTTCAGAAGCCCCCCGCAGGCCACAATGACTCTGAGCAGCATTCTATCTCATTTAGGCTGCTGGCCTTCCAGTTTCTGATGGGGAGTCGCAGGTTGGACTGTTTCCCTCTTGAACAAAGCTTTTCATTATCCTACCAGGCACAGGCTGTGGAGCAAGGCCGTCAGATTGATGGGCACGGCTCTCACCTAACCCCGAAGGAGCACCGCGGCACATCCCCTAATGTCAAGTTCTTCTGTCTCAGGAACGCTACAGACTCCTGAGAACGCACTTCTTCGAAACCCTTTCCTTCCTCCGCAAACTACCCGTATTTGTTATTTCTTGCAGAAACTTTGGTAATGAATGTGGCCTCTCTGTTTTCAGCTGCAAGCAGCAGAAATCCCCCTGCAGGCGCTCTATGAGACCTTTTATCCATACTCAGGAAAAAGAATTGATTGATTTTGAAGTTCAATGTTGGCATCTGCTGTTATTCAAAACCAGGACCTTGGCTACAGTAATCCACCATGCTTTCAGCATCGCCACCCGTGTGCGGCAAATGAAGGCAAGCTGTTGTCGAATGAGAAATGCAAAATAGCCAATCTGTTTGTCTGTTTAATGTAACCAGGAACATAAGCTGCTAAAAGTGGTGCCATTCGGCACTGTCAGATGGGGGACACTCTCCAACAAACAAAAGCCTAATGACCCATTTTACTCGGCACTCCAAGTTGTTGCTGATGGTGTCTTCCATATGCACTCAAACATGCTTTTATCTGAAACTGCAAATGACATGCTTTTCCATTCAAAACAAGCGTGTAATCTCTCTGTGTGGATGTGTGTGTGTGTGTGTGTGTGTGTGTGTGTGTGTGTGTGTGTAAGAGCGCGCATGTATATGTTCGTATGGGTGGGGAGGTAGGTGCATTTGTATATGGGTGTTGGGGGAATAGGAGTGAGTGGTGGCCCCTCATCCCTGCCCCAGCACCACCGAGCAAAGCTGATGGTTGAGACATCTTTGAGTGGGAAGCATATTGTGGCAGCATCTGACTCTCCTCTTCCCCTCACACCTGTCATTGTACTGTATTAAAGGGAAAAATCAAGTCATTAACCATGGTAGATATGTTTTTAATAAGTAAGTGTTGTGCCCCACCAGGTGGATAAATAGTAGGGCTTAAGATAGCTTCAGAGCCTGCCTTGGGATTGCAGTAGGAAGTTAAAGGCATTACCTACTTCTTCAAAGAGTGTGAGGTTTGGGAAGCACCAGCTTTCACTTTCACTCAGGCAGAAACTTGTCAAAAAGGCTCACTGATAAGGCTGGACTCTGACTGGCTTTTTAATATGGGAGCATTGTTTCCAGGAGTCCTGGAACTTAGAAAGCTAGGCCCTCCTCCGAAAGATGCTAACTCAACCCAGTGCCCACTAACTCCATAAAAATACATCTCTAGGGACTGGGAAGATGACTTGCTGCACAAGCTTGTGGACCTGAGTTTGATACCCAGATCCCACATAAAACACCCAGGAGTCACGGTACAAACTTGTAATCCTAGTTGTGGGGAGGCAGAAACAGGAGGATTTCTGGGGGCTTCTCGGCCACCCAGCTTAACTGAATCAGTCAGTTCCAGGTAACAGTGAGAGGCCTTTTTCCAAAAATAAGAAGGAAAGTGATGGAGGAAGATACTCAAGGCTGACCTCTGGACTCTACATACTCATGCACATATGTGCATGTGCTCCTATATCCACACACCCATTGGCAGCCCCACCTCACCATGCACACGAGAGTCTTCCATTGGCAAAGCAGATGACAGCGCCTGCTAATTCACGTAGACAGTCAGAACATTGTGTTGAGAAGGATTCCAAGGTCCATACACAGAAAAGGAGAGCTGTCATTGGCTACTAGACCCTGATGTTATTTATTGCCACAGCCAATGTTTATTAAAAGCCAAGACAGAGAACAAGCTGGGACAGTCTGAGCCCACTTCTTCATATCAAAGACTCCCGTATCTACACCAGAAAGTCAATTCCACTTACATTATAGGGAAACGGGGGAAAGAGAGCTACGAGCTGATGTGCGCTGCTGAGAACACTCAGTGTCAAAATTTATGCCTGGCTCCAAGCAGAACTTGGATACCTTCAGTGGGAATAAGGCAGAGCATATGGTTTGCATTTCCACTGTAGAGAAATATGAGGGGAGTACTTGCAGGACCCAAGACTCAATAACAAATACAGACACTTGACAAGGCTTGGCAGGCGAAGACAGAAGATTTCTGTGTTTACCTGACAATATGACTGGAGTCCAGCCCACTGGGGAGCAATTCATTTGGTGGCGACCTGTCGCACCCTGGCAGAATGTCCTTGTAGGAACATCAATGTCAGCCTGGGAGGCATTCCTCCCTCCTCCTCCCAGGCAAGCAACTCTCCAATGAGACGGCCTATATCAGCAGCAGCTAAGGATGCATTTACTCCACTTGCATAGTTCAGCTTCAGATCCCTAAGTAAGAACACCAGAGAGGAAGTGTTGGTCTCTCTCTTTAATTTTCCTATTTTAGAGCTTAAGAAAAGTCATCTTTAGCTTGTTTTTTGTAGGAAGATCATCGGAACAGGTTTACTATTAATTTTTGCTTTGTTTTGCTTTTCAGAGGGGGGTGTGTGTGCTAATTTAAATATTTTTGATTCTGTAAGTTGGGGAAAAAGTGAACAAAAGGAAAGTCAGTGAGGATTAGGAAGAGAAAGGTAGGTGGGATTTGTTGAATTAAGAATATGAAATGCAGGGCAAGGAAGAGGGCGGCTCAGTCGGTAAAGCATTTGTCAAGAAGCATGAGGCCCCGAGTTCAGAACCCTAGCACCCACATGAAAGGCCAGGATCAGTGCCGCATGCGAATGCAGCCTCTGAGCTGGGCAGCCTGCCTATCAGAATTGGGTGAGCTCCAGGTTCAGTGAGAGATCCTGTCTCAAAAAATGAGATGAAGAGTGTAGTGATTTGAATAAATGTCCTCCATATTAACTAACAGTCTTCTGAATACTTGGTCCCTGGTTGGTGACACTGTTTAGGAAGGTTTAGGAGGCGTGGCCTTGCTTGAGGATGTCTGTTACTGTGGTCTTTGAGGTTTCAAAATCCATGGACTGTTTCCAGTGCACTGTCTCTGCTCCCTGTTTGTGGTTAGAGATGGAAACTGTCAGCATTGCTCTAGCTGCCTGCTCCCTCCATTCTGCCACCATGGACTCCTCCTGGATCCATAAACCAAATGAAACCCTTCTTCTTTAAGTTACTTTGATCATGGTGCTTTATTACAGCAGTAGAAAAGTAACTTAAGACAGAGAATGATTGAGGATGATACTCAGTATTGACCTTTGACCTCTACAAGGACAAACGCATGTATATACACTCACACTTGCACACACAGATATACACACACACATGTGTGCATGCACATGCATGTACACACACACACACACACACACACACAAGGGAGAGGGTTGGGTATGTGTGGTTCTGAGATGGAAAATGATTACTGTCCTATCAATCATATACTATGGGACACCTTTGGTCAGGAAATCAAAATAAGTAAAAAAAAGTTGAGAAATATGTTTTTTACCCCTCTCCTTTGTTTCTTCCTAAGAGAAATCAAAAGTCATGTGAGTGAGATTGCACTGTAGCTGCTTGGATAATCCTTGACCTCGGAATAATAAACAGGGAGTCCCCAGAACTACCAGGTCATTAATGAGCCCTGATTCAGAATGGATGGCCTGGTATTCAGTAATTGAAGACTGTGGATGATAGAGATTCTTGACTCCCATATGAAGAATGGTCTATAGAATTATGTGGAATGAGTAATTACAGATAATATCCATTTTAGCTTGTATTGGAATGTTCAGAGAAACAAGGTCACAACAAGAAGCCAGGACCCCTGCTCTTGAGGAGCTTGGCAGTAGGAGGGAGGGCCAACCAGGGTATTGGAACTGCATCTATGACTTTGGATCAGCTAACTATAAGCCTCTGAGTGTACCAAGCTGCAGCGCTGCACAGCTCAGGCCTGGAGAAAGGCAATCCTGCTCAGGAAGGTGAGCCAGGGATGCAGATCGGATGGCTGGCAGCGGCGCCCAGCCCTGACCTACTTCCAACCAGATCTGCTATTAGAGCTGGGAAGACCAAAGCTCAGGCTACATTTTTTTTCTCCCTAGGGCTGCTGGGTGTGTATGACTGAGGGGCACACTGATCCTTGGATATATCTGTGGCATTCTCTGCACTTCACAGCTCATAGTAGTGATGCCTCAGAGATATATAGGAGGGGCTGCATCGGGTTTGTGGAGGCTCAGAAAACAGGCAAGTACAACTGCAGGCATGCTCCACAGCTACAGCTTGCATGGCCACTGAATCTGTGCTGATGTGGGACCCAGGGACCACAGCATACCTCCCGATATCAGAGATCTTGCTTCTTGGAATTTCTTGGCACTTCTCAATTTCCCTAGTGACATCTGGAGCCTGGGGTTCTTTCATCATTGTCTGATTGGCTGTTGTCAGATCTTGAGCCTACTAATTTCTCAGGGAAGCTGGGAAATGCACTGTTCTGGCATCCATATTAGGCAGGGGAGGGGTGGCTCTGTCCTCCAAGGAGTCATAAGGTGATAAGTTGCATTTTAATAAGAATAACTAGCTAATGCAGGACTGTCCCAGTGTTCCTGCTGCCGCTTATACTGTTGTACTGTTTCATTTCCTGGGGATGCTGGGAGTGAAGGCTTTGGTGCTAAGTTTGCCATATATCAAGTGCTCAATGATATCAGCTGCTGAACTGATTGCCAGCTGGGTCACTGTTGGCATCATCTTCTTCCTGATGGGTTGGCCAATCTCACAGCCCCAGTAGTCAGTATAAGGTAGGAATCTATACCCCCGCCATCTGCCCTTGGCTAGCTAGCTATGTTGTCACAAGCAAGAAACTTCTATGCCTCAACTTCCTTTCTACCAAACGGGAAGGTAAAAGTAGCTACATCATAGGGCTTTGAGGAATAAATGAGCTGATGAGACAGTATGTATATGGAGTATGTGTGTAGTATGCTTGTGTGGTATGTGTGCATCTCTCTATGTGTGGTGGGAGTACACAGAGCCCAGAGGAGGGCATGAGATGTCCTTCTCTATCACTACCTACTTTATTCTTTGAGAAAGGGTTTCCTACTGAACCCAGAGCAGTCAGTAAGCCCAAGTGATCCTCCTGTTTCTGCCACCATAACACTAAGATTATAGGCACATTAGCCATGATCAGCTTTTTATGGGCGCTGGGGATTTGAACTCAGTTATTCATGCTTACATAGCACTTTTACTCACTGATCCATCTTCCTAATCCTCTAAATGTGTGTGTGTGTGTGTGTGTGTGTGTGTGTGTGTGTGTTCATGTATATGTGGATGCACATGTGTGTGCATGGGGAGTCAGGGGACACTTTACACATAGTTCCTTTACACTCTTTTCTTTGAGACAAAGTCTCTCATTGGCCTGGAACTTTGTCAAGTTAATCCAGGCTGGACAGCAGATGAGCTCTAGGAATCTGCCTGCTACTTGCCATCCCTGGGATTGCAAGCATATGCCACAGTGTCTGGTGTTTTACATGGGTTCTGGGAATGCAATTCAGGAGCACACATTTGCAGTTTACAAGGTCCAGGCTTTATCCACTAAGCCATTTCCCCAGCCACCAAGTGAGCTCTCTTATGGAAAGCACTTAGGAGCACCTGGAAGGGCCCAAGCTTCTATACATACAATCTACTCGATTGGTTGTTATAATTATGAGTGTTCCGCCAAAATAGCACTCATAGAAGACCTTGTTTGCTAGAGGAACCCTAAAACCTGTCTTCTTACACATGAGAATCAAGGAGAGAAAGCAGATGTTCCCCAATGAGAGGAAACCTCAAGTCAGACACGGGAGCTTTGTGGTAAGTTTAGTGATTGTGGACGGCCTTTCAGCTAAGGCTTAGGTCACTATGACCCAGAGTAGCTGACCACAGAACCTACCCACCACCGGCTTCTTCCATACGCTCACCACTCTGGTGCCCACAAGGCAGAAGCCTTCTAGCTGCCCCAGTTGTGGAGGTGAAAGTGTCAGAGTGTTGGAACTGGGAACACGTGGCTCCAGGGGCAAGTGGGAAACTCAGTCTAGGTTCCCAGTGGGAAGACACTGACTAGGCTTCTGCCTTAGAGCTGTCTGGAAACAATCGGTCAGCTCCTCCTGGGTGACAGGAAGACACTTGTCTCTGGAGGATTGAAAAAACCTCCCTGAACCTTCAAGGACACCCATTCTCCAAAACAGGGAATGAACTTAAATGGCAGACTTCAGTGTTATCCTTTAATTACAAAAACAAAATTAAAAAAAAACAAAACAAAACCAAAGCCACATAAACCACATAAAATGTAACCACAGGTGGGCCAATGGGTGAGACAACCAGTTGGACCAAATTGGACTTTTCTTTCCCTGCCTACATATCTGCTTTTCGGCCATAAAGTCTACACATACTTCTCAAACTTAAAGATATATAAAATAATTAGGTCCTAGCATGTGCTAGAAAGACAGTCACTGTGATTTGCCACCAACTGTGAGATAGCAAAGCTACACCGAACTTTATAGGAATCTGGGAAACATTATCTCTGTGCCCCATCCTTTCACTTCCTGGTCCTTTCCTATGGTGGATACTGGATAGGGCTCTGTGAAAGAAGAAATACCTCCTATCCCCCACACTATTACAACTGCCATGCGAGAGCATCTGCGTGTGCCTCAGTTTCTTTTGTTTTAAGCACAGTGACAATAGTATCCGACAGAACACTTGGGAGACACAACGTGGCATGCCTGTGGTGTCCCTAAAGACCTACAGGCCTGCTGACCCAATCAATGAGGCTGTCTAGGTGATCAATAGTGATCACTATGACTGAATTGACCCAACATGGGTCCACATTGATCACTTAAGACACCGAGGATGATCAGATCAGCTGGGCCAGGAGTCAGGGAATTTTACCATGGGTGTCCCAGTTGAATAAGGACCTAGACTGTGTAGAAATGAGGTATCAGCTTACAAACCACCTTGGACTTTAGGGAAGTCTTGTGTGGTGCGAGGTTGGTCTCTGAGTGTTGTCTCTGTCACTTCCCAGGGGTCAGGTCAGTTACCTCTCTGAACCTCAATTCATTTTGGGGGGGGGAGGGGAAACTGTGGAGTTATGTGATGAAGCATTAATATACTTGGCAGAAAAGACAGGAAACCATAAATAAAATTCAACTGTCATTAGCATGGTTTACTCTGAAGAGGAATTTTCTATTGTGCAAAGACCACCTTTTGTGTTGACGTCTGGAAATATGGGAGGCCCTCCTCATCTCTTTTTAAATGGTGCTGGGGATGGATCCCAAGGCTTTTCACATACTAGGCAAGCACTTGACCACTGAGCTAACCCTCAGCCCACTGAAGCCCCATTAACAGACTCCTGGGTGTATATTGACAGATGCCTGCCTTTGGCAAGCATGGCCCTTAATCTACAAAGCAATCTATGAACTTTAAAGAGACAGCAAACATCAACTTGCTTCTAACTGTGGAGTTCAGAAACAATAGATCTCAAGGCAAAGCCACAGTTCTCCTGCCTCTGGACTTTCTTCTTAGCACCTACAAGCCCCAACACTTTCCCAAGACTTAGCAGGCGTCCCATCATTGGAGTGATGAGCCATTTCTGTAAGGAAAGACTATGAGCTGGGTGCTGATGATAGAGCTGAGTTGAAGAATACTTGCATAGCACTTCAGGAAAGCCCGAGTTTGATGCCTAGAGGTGGTGGTACATGTCTGTAAACCCAGAACTCAGGAAGTGAAGGCTGAAGGATCAAAAGTTCAAGACCATCACTGGCTATAAATAGAGGTCAATCCAAACTTACACACACACACACACACACACACACACACACACACACACACACACATAAATGAATATAAACATGTGAACTGAGTGGCATGGAGGTGAGGATGCAAGAGGCCAGGCTTTGATGGGGCGCTGCCTCAGACAGGTGGGACTTGGGTATAAATCAGCCCAAGGCTGGCATGTGGTCTGAGTTCTAGACACTGTAGTGGATTTCAGTAAACCAGGACACGTGGAACTATTGAGGCTTGCAGAACAATACAAAAAGCAATATGGTATTCTGCAGTCTCCTGGTTCACAAATGAATGACCTCCTTTGGCTGACACCTTGAGTCATGGCCAGCTGCTCACAGTCCCTTGTTACATAATTGTCTTTATTGGCTATTTGTAGAAGATTCACTTAAGGCTACCATTTTGTCGGGTTTGCAGTTCTCTCTTGCTCCTCCCTCCCTCCCTCCCTCCTCTCCTCTCCCTCCTCCCCTCTGCCTTTATTTCTACAGCAGTCCAGCTTCTCTTAGAACCCCACCTCCCCCTTGCTTCCCAGTGAGGGACCTGGGTGGCAGCTTATGTCTTCATATTCAAGTTGGGTTTTATACGTCAACTGTTTTGCCCTAGATTTTGGTGCCTTGCCTCACATGATGGAACAAGGATATTTTATCTAGACATATATTTTATTTTTGCAGGAGGCTCATAACTCCTGTCAAAAGCTAAAATGCTTCTGCCTCAGTACAGACTCCAAGGCAGTGAAACTGTATCCCAGTACTCCATCCACTGAGGACACACATGTCGGGTTGTTTAGAAGGAGTTTTCTGAATTAAACTCTGACCATAAATTACCAAGTGTGTATTAGCATATTTCCCTCCCAGACAGTCTGGGGATGTAGCCGGTCCCTTCTAAACAAAACCCTAAGAGAGAACCAAGGACTCTAAGCCATGTCTCCTTACTGCTGGAAATCCACAGGGCAGCACCCCTAGCTCAAGATAGAAATAAAAAAAAAAAAAAAAAAAAAAAAAAAAAAAAAAAAAAACCTCACTCGTTGGTTTAACTCCAAGGACTTGAGAATTGACTAATAATGCAAATATCCAGAGGTTAATAGCCTGGTGACATTACTGTAACTTACACCGTGGCTTAAAGGGCATTATCCATCACATGGCCAGCCATGGTCAGTTATCAGAAGAGATGGATAAATATCAAAAGAAGAATGAACTGTCATATCAAGAATTAATAAAATGTAGAGTATTTTTTTCTCCCATTTTCTTCTCTTAATGGATTGGGGCAGCATGAAGCCTCAACGTCATTTGTTCAAGGCCCAGCCGCCCTTTTATGCCTAAAAACCAGTCTCCGATTCACTCACCATAAATCCCAGAAGTTCCCAG
The DNA here is from genome assembly GCA_902168325.1 of Peromyscus nudipes. Lineage (NCBI taxonomy): Eukaryota > Metazoa > Chordata > Mammalia > Rodentia > Cricetidae > Peromyscus > Peromyscus nudipes. The sequence goes on along the minus strand of CABHPH010159298.1, from coordinate 7,598 downwards.
TGGGGAGGCAGAGTCAGCTAGTACTACCTAAGGGAGACAGTATGAATTAGCTAAAACAGACCTGTTGGTGATTGCTATTTGGGACAAAAGAAACGAAATGAGCGGTTTTACGTCTCTAGGTGTAGCTAGCCCATTTCGGATGACTGATGCCCTGGCATCTGCACTTAGAATTTGGATGGGGTAGCCAGGGCCCCTCATGCTCAGTTCATCTCACCGGCAAGGTGACTGTGACAAAAGCCCCTGGGTTGAGTCTACCACACTCAGTAAAATAGATCATTGCTCCTGGCCAGGAGCTGTGATTCTTCTCATGATGGTCAGCTGTTCACTTGGTCAGTTTCTCATGCCTCTGCTGGCTACTGTTTTGAGCTCTTCTAGAGAAGGATGGAGGAGTGATATCATCTTGGGGAAATTGTAGGCTCTCAGCTCCCACTGCTAAAAGGAAAATTACTGCCCTGAGCTGTCCCTGGTCAGGTTCCAAACGAGTCTTGTCGCATTATTTAAATACCGAATGGTGACATTATGGAAGTTGGTACCCAGTTGCTCTTGGCGGTGCCTGCACGCTGGCAGGTGTTGGGCAGAAGGCAGTGCCGCTTCAGCAAACTGTCTTGGTGCTGCTGCTCCCAGGAGCATGAGCTCCTACCCTGGATGATGTTGTAACTGTTTTATTCCCTTCCGCTTGCCAAGTGCATCAAATTCAAACACCCACATACTCGGCATGGGTCACCCCCAGTGGCATATCAGCGACTCCTTAACTTGGATTGCTCCCCAGGTTCCTTCTCACTGCTGGGAGCTTGTCCTCTCATGCACTCTTCTCTCTAGGCTCAAAGTGGCTTCAAGCACAAGAGAAGGCCGAAGTGCCGTGTCCAAAGAGCCTCCGTTCATTCTTCACTGTGAGTCTTTCCTCCAAACTAGCTCTGGTATCTGTCATTTGGCCCTAGGAATGGCACACAGGTATTATTATTGTTTTCCTACTCCCCTTGCTGTTCTTGAAATGAAGAGCATGTGCTTTGCCTATGACCCCCTGGGTAGTGAGAGTTTTCCTGAATACTCAGGCATATTCAGGGTTTGATGTATAAATAAGCCACCCCAGTTTTACAAAACCCGTGTGGAATGCTTTTGGAAATGACTTCTGACCTGCCTTTCATGGCAGCCTCTGGCGGAGAAGGGTAGAGTGATGTAACATGGTCAACTGACCAAATGGAGAGGCAAGGTGCCAAGCCCCAGACTGGGCCAGAAACACCTCCCTGGCTGTGGTCAGCAAGTCCAGAACCTTCTGCTGTTTTACTCAGGGACTCATTAGGGATTCAGTTTCACAGACTCTTTTTCCCCCCCAACATAAAGCTTTTCATTCTATCTTTCCAGCTTCCGCTTGATCAGACAGGCTGGCCCAGGACCCCCAAAGCTCCACGGAAATCCTAAAAGGCATCACAATTTCTATGATCATGAAAGTAAAATTTCCCTGAGACCAAACAAGGCCAGTGGCCCTCTGCAGAGTCCACAATGAGTTTGAAAGCCCTCTCCTGCATAGGGAGCAGGGTAGGATGGTAGAAAGGGACACACGGTGGTGAGGAGTGAGCAGAGAATGAGAGAGATCTATGCAAGTCCCCTTCCGCACTGTCTGGGAGACCTTGAGGGCTGGGGAGATGACTCCGTTAGTAAAGTGCTTGCCATTCAAGCTTTGAGAACTAGGTTTGATCACCAGAACCTAGGCAGAAAAGCCAGGCATTGTGGTGTAAGGCTATAAAACCGGGCCTGGAGAGAGAGACACATGTGGATCCCTGGGGCTTACTGCCTTTCAGTTGAGCCAGGCTGGCAAGCTCCAGGTCAGTAGGAAGCCCTGTTTCAGAAAGTACAAGGTGGAGAGCATCCCAAGAAAGACATCCGAGATTAACCTCTGGCCTCCGTGAACAAGGGCACACACACACACACACACACACACACACACACACACACACTGCTCTTTATTTTTTCACTCCTCTTTACTAGCTTTCTTTTTGTTTTCTCTTCTTTCTCTTCCTCCTCCTTCTCCTTCATTATTACTACTACGAAAATAATGTTTTCATGCAAATGTAAAAGAAAATGCACGTAAGATCGATGGCTTGGGTATGCCCTTCCAGCCCTTTCCTCTGTCCTAGGCTGACATGGTGGCACAGATCTGCAAAATGGTAAGTGGCACCCGCCCAGCCCTGAAGTCAGAAAATGGATATAAAATAATAACCATCTTCTCCAATGTCTGATTTAATCAATTTTGTTCACTTTGATGTGTGTCTTTTCCATAGACTGGCTCAGTATGTTTGTTCTGAAGAACGCTTCTCTCTCCATTGGTGTCTTCACTGTGGCACGCACTCCAATTCTAAAGTGCTGATTTAGGTTTTGTTTCCCCAAGCCAGAGCAGAAGGAAAGAAATCCCTTCCTTCTAGATCTCCTGCTCTGAGACCTGTGATGGACACATATAAGACAGTCTCTATGGGAAAACTTCTCAGCCCTCAGGGTCAATGAACAGGCAATTATTCTGTATAGCAATAAGCCGCTCCCTTCCTATCTGCTCACTGGGTCTGTCTTCAGCCATCTGCCAGGAAAGAGAGTGGATATTCTCTTATCTCACCCACATCTCTGATAAGGGTATTGGATGAGGCTGATTATCCTCACTAGCTGTAAGACATGCACCTTTGCTCGCTGACTACCCTGCAACTGGGCAAGGATCTCTGATGTTTGGCTGGGTGCAACCTTAAACAGGGTTTAGACTCTCTGTCTTATGGTGTCCTTTGCCCAGCATGGAGTGAGAGGAGGAGGGGAGGGTGGACAAAGGGTTGCATGCAGATAAAAATGGAGTAAGAGAGAGGGAGACTGGCTAGACCAACTTAAATGACTTTGGGTACACTCCGAATGTTCAGGCCTCATCTGAAGGGAATGGTCATTCTCTTGTCTCAAGTTTGTGATGAGCACCAAACATGAAGGTCGGGAAGGGACCAGTTCAGTGCCTGGTACCGGTAGGAACTTACTCAATGAACCTTAGCCAAACCAGTGGAGGCGACGGCTAGGTTTCATTCCATGGCACAAGCAGTCTTCTCTGTATCGCAGGAATGGGAGGAAACATGCCCTGAGAATGAGAAATAGAGCCAGGAGTTGTATGGTGAGAAAGGCTGAGTGGAAAGGAACCAGGGTCAAGGCTGATGAACAGGACCCACCCATACAGCAAAATCCTTTCTGTACCAGCTTCCATGATGCTGAGCTCCCAGGCATGAGCTTTTATTACAGAATAACAAGAAAAGCCTTTCAAAACTCACCGCTGCTGAGCATGGTAGTACACGGCTACCATCCCAGAGCTTGGGAGGTTGAAGCAGAAGGATTTAGAGTTTAGAGTCAGTGTGGGCTCAATGGCATGACCCTATTTCTAAAAGAAAACAAAAACCCAGAGGGGCTGGAAAGATGGCTTAGTGGTTAAGAACACTGGCTATGCAACCATGAGTACCTGAGTTCGAATCCTAGCAACCACTTAACAAGCTTGCACACGACTGTAACCCCAGTGATGGGTGGGTAGAGATAAAGAGGATCACGAGGGTTCCTGGTTACCACTTAGATGAAAAACACGTGGCCTTGGGCTCAGGGGAAGACACTCCCTTCCTTAAAGGAAAAAGGTGGAGAGTAATGGAGGGGAATAGCTGATGTCCTCTGGCCTCTGAGTCAGCATGCACACAGGTATACATACACAGGCCCCAGAGCCCAACACATACACCTCAGAATTTTAGAAAGCAGTTTCTAAGAAAGAAAAAAGAAAAGAAAGTCTGCTATCTGTTGCTTATTTTAAAGGGTTTTCAGGTCCTTCAACAGAACGCTAGCCTCCTCAAAGCCCTAAACGGTTTTCATTTGTTCTCATGGAGTTCTGCAAATCACATCTCTGTTTCTGTCACTTTGGGGACATCTTGAGCTGTGGCATTTCTTCTTTCTTTGCTTTTTAGTATCCCAGGGGTCTTGGGAGGCTATCCTGCAGTCCAATGCCCGCTTCTGGAGGACTCCGAGGCCCCACCTTAGAAGGCTTTCCCTACTTTTCTCAACTCCCCAGTGGAGAGCACAAGACTCCTAGAGACCTCAGCTCAGGTTTCCAACCAAGGAATATCAAAGGCAGAGGAGCCAACAGGTACAGCAAACCTTGTCTGGGCACGGCACACAAACTCTGGTGGTTCCTGAGGGGATTTAGTGTAAGGCACTTATGGTTTGAGTTATTCTGTGATGATCCAATAACATAAGGATAAATGAGTCACCTAGGGACACCTTGAGGTTGGAGGATACAGTTAGTGGCTGTTGGTGAGCGGGAATTTTTGCTGCCAGATGCCTTTGGTGTTTCACTTTTCAACATTTCTTTTCTTTTCCCTTCCCCCTCCCCCAGGCAAGGTTTCTCTGTGTAACAGTCCTGGCTGTCCTAGAACTCACCTTGTAGACCAGGCTGGCCTTCAACTCACTAAGACCCACCTGCCTCTGCCTCCCAAGTGCTGGGATTAAAGGTGTGTACCGCCACCGCCCGGCTCATTTTAAGTTTCTAACTTTGGGTGTGTGCTGCCCTTGACTGACTGATTCCAGTAGTGGGATTCTTTCTTTCTTCTATCTGGCCCTGGCAGGAGTGTCTTTAATTCATGGTATGTCCATGGTCATAGAAGCCCTTGAGTGGAGGAAATACTGGCTACTGAGACAAAATACTGACAAGGCATTCAGCTTCCCCAGAGGAGCAGCACTCGGTCAGCTTCACTGTGGCCTTTACTCTCCCAGTTTTTTTGTGTTGAGGACATTTATCTTCATGTAGGTGCCTCAGGACTCTTCCTAAAGCTGGAGAAAATGGCTTAAAATTAGCCAGGAAACTCTGTGCCTGGGATGGGCCACAGTGAGGCACTGGGCAGGTGTCCCATCAGATGTTACCTCCGTTTCCTCCCGTGAGAATAAATGAATCACCCAAGCCACTGGGTGTAGCTGACTGAACAGAGCATAAGGGGTATAAGAAGACAGACTTCCCAGGGTGGCAGCGAGGCTCTGAGTTTCTGCTATTAAGGAGGCATCTGTTGGGTCAGCTAAGCCAGGATCAAGTTGGATGTCTTAGTCGCCTGTGTAGCCTATTGTAGACTATGCAGCCCCTAGAGAAGTCTGGTTTTCTGTCTGATGGACCTCAAGAAACAGCCCAGAGGGACTCAGAGGCCCAGATAGCATGCAGCCATTCTCATGTATGATGGAACTCTCTCCTTACCTGCTGTCTGTATGAACCTGCCCTGGGAGCTTTGGACAGACTCGTCACAGGATATGAGGCCTTCCCTGGCTCTTCCTTTTTAAGAACTGACTTAGTGACTCTTGAAAGGACAAAGACAGGTGACATCGCTCACTTTTGCTTTTGTTCCCAGATAGCATTGACATTGTAGGTTAACGCAGGTAGAAGCTGTCATGGTTAATTTTCTTTGCTGACTGGGTTAGATTTGGAATCACCCCCTAGATGCACCCCTGAGCTTCTCTGGAGGAGGGCATACGGATGGTCCCACCCTGAATACGAACATCACCAGTCCAGGTTCTGGGATTCTAGAAAGAATAAATCAAAAGAGAAAGCTAGCTCAGTAACGTGTTCATTGCCCTCTGCCTCCTGACAGTAGACACAATGTGGTCAACTTATTTCATTCCCTACCATGCTTTTCCCACCAAGACCCACTTTATCCTCAAACCGAGAGCCCAAATAAAGCCCCTTCTTCTATCAGTTGCTTCTGTCGGGCATTTTAAACACTCCAGTGAGAAAAGCAACTTGTACAGGTACATTTTCTATGGGCTGCATACAGGGCTGCATCCTTTGTGCTTTTCAATATTAGTAATTTTCTGTGTTCATTTAATAAGTAGTATTGAATATCTCCAATGTGCCTGAAACTATTCTAGAGTCTTAGGATACAGGAGTGAATGAAATAACATCCCAGCTGTCATGGGGCTTGCATTCCAGGGGGAAGAACTAGACAATAACAAATCAATAACCATAAAACCTGCCAGGAAGTGATACAGGAAGCTGTAAGCGTAGAAACTATGCCAATCATGGAACTACGGAATGGAGTGTCATACTGAAATCAGTGTTTTACTTATAAAAATCTTATTAGGACGAATGGGCATTAACATCTGTTGATTAGAACAACCTGATCATAGTAAGATAAGGGGCCTCATAACTGTAATCCCAGCTACTCTAGAGGCTGAGGTAGGAGGGCCACAAGTTCAAGACCAGTCTGGGTAACTTATTGAGAGCATATTTCAAAATGGAAAAAAAAAACCTGAAAACATGCTGGAGATGTATTTCAGAAGTAATAGGGAATTTTGTTTTTAGGTTGTCTAAGGCCCTGAGTTCGATCCCCAGCCTATACATATACAAATACACATACACATACACACACATACATATACATATACTATATATATATATATATATATATATAAATGCTTGATTGTAAAACTTCATTATGAGTATGTTTTAGATTCTTACAGATTCTACCAGTGGACATACCATTGAGCTGAACATCATGGGTGGTACACACTTACTAAGCATTCTAAATGCACCTTATTTTTAACCTGCCCACTTTTCAGGTGAGGAAACCGTCTAGGTTCCTATCAGTGAGTACTGAATCTGGTTCTGCCAAGCTCTGGAGACTGTGTCTGTACCACGTTGCTGGTGGAACACTGGTGTGAGCGTGGGCTGTTCAATTAGACAGTTCAAATAAGGATTGGAGTTCTTTAGTATGGGAAGAAATTACAGTGCTAAACGGTGCATTTAAAAGCCTGAGTCTGACTTCTCTGGTATATCCTCCTCTCCTGTACCCCTTCTCAAAATAAGGTATCTCCAAGAACGGAGAGTGAGGCTGTTCCTGAAGTATTCCAGTCATATCTGGGAGGGCTTGCCTTTTGTCCCCGCCAGTCCATTCATGGTAGGGTCCCTACTCTTCTTGGTGGCCACCAGACCAGCACCTACAATTCTAAAAAATCTTGCATGAGTTGTTGGTCCTTACAAAGTGGACCAGTTTGTTTTCATGGCCAAGACTCACTTGTCATTTTGACTTGCTGTCACCAACACATGTAATGTTAATATGCAAAACATGGGTTTATTTTGGTAGAAACAGAGCCCAGGGCCACATCAGGGCGTGGGCACTTTTCAGAATGTGACTCACCCGATGGCACACTTTTTCCATTCTTGATTTGATCTTGGAGACTACTTTGAAGTTACCAATTGCCTTATTTAGGTGAAGATGGTACTGACAAGGTTACCCCATCTGTTTCCACAGAATGTGGGGCTGGCAGACATTCTAGATGGATCTTAAACTACCATGCTCACCCATCACAGAGAGGGCAGATGCCCACACAGAGTAGCTTATGGGACACCAGCAAACTTCTTGTCTTCCCTCCAGACACATAACCTCCATGTTGACCATAATGGCAATGCTCAGTTCTCTGAGCCTCAGTTTCCCCCTCTGCTTCCTTTCCCTTACATGACACCCACTTTGAGGAGCTGAAGCTTCTCCTCTCAGACTCTGCCCACCAGAAGTGGTCCTTGGTCACTCTTGCTGGAGGATCAGGTGGCTTCCTATCTACTCCAGGGA
>CABHPH010159296.1:0-60164 GCA_902168325.1 Peromyscus nudipes | reverse complement strand
AATTATGTATACCGTGCAGCTAACATAGAGTCACTGAAATTATGTATGTATACCGTGCAGCTAACATAGAGTCAATAAATGGCACACCGCTATTGCTTCTCATTACCTTCATGTTTTTCGAATCCTAACTGCAAATGATACCCTTATGAATACTTTTTGGTCCCATTCCCCTAACCTAAAGGGATCCCTTTTCTGAGCATACACATTCTGGCTCTATTTACATCCTGCCCTCTGTTGTAACTCTGTATTTAGCTTATCCACCCACCTGGAAGGCTGGCAACCTACGTAAAGCAAAGTCTAGGTCTTACTCATCTTGGTTCCCAGCCACTGAAAGTTTGGCCCAGGGCCTTCCCGCAATGGGCCCTCCAAAGAATGCATAGAGGGAAAATGTGTGCATAATGGAAGGAGAGCTGCTGGAAACCTAGGCACTGGGGCCTGGTGCACGGGTGAAGAAGCTGTGTGGGTGGGTGGGTGGTACCTACAAGAAGATAGATCTTTTGTAGGGGCTGTGAGGCTGAGATAAGGTCTATGTACAGACAGCGTAAGTAGTTTTGTGGGAAAGAGTTGTGTGTGTAGGCTAAGGTGCCTTGCTGGAGAATGAGTATGCATGTATGGATAGGAAGACCCTATGTTGGAGGAAGTCAGGTCCAGCCCATCAGCTGCCCAGTCCAGCCTTAAATGAGCCTCCAGCAGCCCGAGGCCGGATGTGTCAGTCTCACCCACAAACCCCTCCCCCCCCAGCGGTTGAGGACTCAGAGGCCAAATTTGGTAACAGACTGAGTGTTATTCCCCCAACCCTCTCACATTCTGACTCTGTCTTCAGCTCGCTCTCTCTCCTTTTGTCCCCTTTTGTACCTCTCTATCTTTCTCTAGTTCCCTCTTGTAGGTACCTACACTGATGATATTCTCCATGTACCCCAAAATTCCTTAGCCCTAGTATACTTGCATTCCATTCCTTGCTGGGTTTTGACCTCCTGTCCTCCATTCCCCCTCCAATTGCCCAACGCCTCTGGAATGCATCTCAGGAATGTATTGAGGGAGGAGGAGTTCTCTGGGAGGGGGACACGGAGGGGGTGTTGTCGCTGTTCATAAAACATGATAGAAGGGGGCCCGGGTTCTCAGATCAGGACAGGAAGCAGATAGCTTCTGCTCATACTTCCAGGGATCTTGTCTGCCGCTAGTCCAAACTCAGTGTCCAATTCCTTGACTTCCCTTCACTCTCAATTAATTGTGTGGATAACTACTTAGAACAGTCTGGAAGTTGGGGCAGGCATGACTCAACTCTCTTATCAGGGTCTCACCAGAGGACGAAGTGGGTATCCATATGTCCGGAGGAAATGAGGTGGAGGGGCATGCGTGCAGCTTCAGCTTAGGCTGAAGGGTCTTTTCAGTCCTGCTCCGGTTCCTCGGGCTCCTGCTTCCCTAACAGCCAGGTCTGTCCCACTGCTGGGCAAGGTTCCCTGGGAATAAGAAGAGGGCAGAGAACTGGGACCGAGGGGCTGGGAGGGTCCTCTCATTTGGGTAAAGATGGAGAGCAAGCTATGCCCCTTCTGCAATCCTGGACTGTGTGTATAGTGAGAAACTTTCTCCTGGTCATTGTTCCAGGTATTTCCTGCAGCTGTCTGGTTTCTATCAAGTCTCCACTCTCCTGCTCTGTCTTTCCCAAACTCTTTATCTCCTACCCTTTCCTAACTTACCTGGTTCTCCAATGCCTTCTGTATCGTGATACCCACCTGTTTCCTGGTCTTTCCCTAGTCCTGCTTACCCTCTTGGGCTCGCAGTTTGCCAGGTGGGGAATGGGAGGCTGCCTTCCGACCCTCCCCTCTTAGTTAAGAGGCACTCAGTCGCATACCACATTGGTTCACATCATCAGCTGCTGGGCAGGCCTGTCCTCCTTGGGCCTGTATGCAATCTGCTGCTCATAGTGGCTTCTTTAGCCCACTGATAAGTGGTGGCTGGAAGGTAGAGGAAAGGAGTTGGCTTTGCAAATGCTGAGCTGCACTGAAAGCATTGTCTGGGTACCTGGGGAAGGTGGGGACAGTCTGAGAAGGACTTGATGAAGGAGAGTGTAAGAGAGCTGCCGTAAGGCTGGAGTGTCAGTGTGGTCACTTAGAAGGGTCAACAACTGAGTTTAATGGTCTGGGCACTTTGTCTGGCTTGCCTTGAAACTTTCTCCTCTTCAGGAAGTGTTGGCTGGGTCACTGCTGAGGTCGGTAGACAGAACCATAGTTCTGCCTTGACTGCACAGCTCATTGGGAGGCCCTGCATAGACCATTGGGGTTGGAAGAGAGCAGGGACAGAAGTAGGTCTCCCCGACAACGCTAGCTACAGACTGTTTGCAGGATTCGGGAGCCCCTGGGATTCTGCATTTTGCCAAGAAGAGGGCAAAAGCTGAGAGGGAAGGTCACATGATGGGTCAGGGCAGCGCTCTGAAAATCCCAGGACAGAATGGGAGACAAAGAAAAGGAAAAAAACTGACCCAGGAAGAGTGGAAAACAAGCAGAGGCAGCGTTGGGAAAAGAGGAGCCTGAGGCACTGGGAACCAGAGAGGCGCGAATTCCAGTGGTGCAGGCCGTCCTCAGGTGACACTGCAGTTCAGGCCTGCCCTTGTACCCGGAGACCAGCCTCTCTCGGGGATGTCTCAAACGGTCAGGGCTGAGCCGTCTGATAGCAGCAGTCTATCACCTTTGAAATTATTCAGTAGGACAAACACTGTTGTTATTTTCTCTTGTGGTGAGTCCCCTGAAAGTCCTCTCCCTGGGACTGTCTGGGGGACTCCAGTGAGAATATACTCTAATGCTGTGACGCCACGGGCCAGGTACAGCCAGGCTGAAGAGCAGAAGCCGTCACCATGGTTGCCCTTTCGCTGAAGATCAGCATTGGGAATGTGGTGAAGACGATGCAGTTTGAGCCGTCTACCATGGTGTATGATGCCTGCCGCATGATTCGTGAGCGGATCCCAGAGGCCGTGGCTGGCCCTCGTGAGTCTGACTACCAAGTGGTGGGGGGCAGGAATCTTCCATCCCTTATTCTCGACACTTGGCCCCATTGTGTTCTAAGACTCCTCACCTCTCAGGCCTATGCTCCAGTGTTTCTTTTCCTGTTTAAGTCTAAGGTCATGGGAGAAAATAATATACAGAGACAATGGTATAACTGTTTGGCCACAGTGGAGTTTTTATAAGTCTAAGGTGATCTACCATCTCTTTTAGCCAGCGACTTTGGGCTATTTCTGTCAGATGATGACCCCAAAAAAGGTATATGGCTAGAGGCTGGGAAAGCTTTGGACTACTACATGCTCCGAAATGGGGTGAGTGCCTTCATCAGTGACCACTTGCGTCCTCTACCCCATGTCTCACTAGTTTCCACACTGTAATGGTCTCTGCCTCTCCTCTCTCTTCCTCCCTCATTACCAGTTCCTTCCCCCAACCCCGGGCTTTGCACGCACCAGGCCAGCATACCCCCAGCGTGCCCATATGGCTTTCAATTACAGGCAGTCAAAACTCCTTTTGAATGAGCCCCCATAGTCTTCCTTTCAGTAATCCACTTCCCTTCTCCTTGGCTGTGTGAAGGGAACTAGTTTAAACAGGTCCTGACTACATTTCCCACCTCCAACAGGACACCATGGAGTACAGGAAGAAACAGAGACCCCTGAAGATCCGGATGTTAGATGGAACTGTGAAGACGATCATGGTGGATGACTCCAAGACTGTCACTGACATGCTCATGACTATCTGTGCCCGGATTGGTAAGGGTCGTCGGGAGGGCAAAGGCCTGGGCCAGGAGGTTCCAATTCTGTCAAGGCTTTTCTGCTTGAGGAGGTAGCAAGCCGTTCCCTTCCCCTAGGCATCACCAACCACGATGAATATTCACTGGTCCGAGAGCTGATGGAAGAGAAAAAGGACGAGGGGACCGGGACCCTAAGAAAAGACAAGACCCTGTTGCGAGATGAGAAGAAGATGGAGAAGCTTAAGCAGAAATTGCACACAGATGATGAGTGTAAGCAGAACTAGAAGGGTCTTTGAGAACGGAGGGGAAGGGGGGGCAGCCATTTATCCTGTGCTTACCCTGAGTCATGGAACTTGCATGTTGATGAGGGAGGCAGGTGTGAAGAAGTGGAAACCCAGACGCTAGGCGGCATGAGGACCGCGGGGTTGGTGCTGAGGGCGCTGTCTGTGTTCCAGTGAACTGGCTGGACCACGGGCGGACACTGAGGGAGCAGGGAGTAGAGGAGCACGAGACACTGTTGCTGCGGAGAAAGTTCTTCTACTCAGACCAGAATGTGGATTCCCGGGACCCTGTACAGCTGAACCTTCTCTACGTGCAGGTATGGAGTAGACGTGGATGGGGTGAGATGGGGGCAGGGCAGACATTAACAGGGCTGTCCCTGCACATTGGTTCCTTCTGTGTTCTCCAGGCACGAGATGACATCCTGAATGGCTCCCACCCCGTCTCCTTTGACAAGGCCTGTGAATTTGCAGGCTTCCAGTGCCAGATCCAGTTTGGACCTCACAATGAGCAGAAACACAAAGCTGGCTTCCTTGAGTAAGTGACTCACGTCCCATACCCTGTCATGGTTTGGAACCCCCTGCCATTGTGACCCAGTGGACCGGTCTGCATCCCAAGCTTTCCTCCCCTATTTCCTCTTCCAAGGTATGAGGATTTGACACCTACAGGTCATCATGCCACAGCCGCAATCGTCCACTGTCTGCTCACTGGCCCCATCCGAGTGTGAATGCTCATTCAGTATCCCTGCCCTGTCCCCTGTAACTTGTTTTTGTTTGTTTTAGATTCTCTGAAGAATTTGCTATATTAGCCAAAGTAAAATAGGACATTTCCTAAAAGGCTCCCCAAATTTCATTCACTGTTATTTCTCAAGATGCAAAGACCTTAGTAAGGCCTTCTGAGTTTCCTAAGTGCATGGCCATCCTTCTAAGGAGTCTCCTCTCTTCTTGGCTCCCTCTTTCTTAGAAAACAAGACTGCAATTTAAGTTTCCTCCACCACCACCCCCCCAAGAAGGCACAGGTCGCTCAGGAGCTCATGCTGAGTTCCCACTAGTTCAGAACCCAGTGCAGACCAGTTTCCTCAGTCTCTCAGAAATGATACTGTCCTAGATATTTCCTCAAACCTCTAGGCCCACAGTTCATGGCCCCCATGTCCCTGATGCTATCCACCACATGCTGACCCTCCCTTTTCTGGTGTAGCCTGAAGGACTTCCTGCCCAAGGAGTATGTGAAGCAGAAGGGAGAGCGGAAGATCTTTCAGGTGAATGGGGTAGGGGAAAGTGTCTGGGTGGCCTGGGAGCCAATCAAGGCTGCTTGATTCTCCTGGCTAAGTGGCCCCCACCTCCTCTCCGTCTCGGCTCACCTTGCTTCTGCTCTCCAAGCTGTTCTCCCCGCTGTCTTATGCCAAGAAAGCAGAAGATTTGGATTTTAGTCCCAGTTCGTCACCAGTTTTGCTATGGAATTCCCATTTTTGTTTTGCTTTTTGTTTGAGACAGGGTCTCACTTTGTAGCCAGGCTGGCCTCAAACGCACAGCAATCCTCTTATCTCAGCCTCCTGAGTGCTGGGATTATGGGTATGAGTTACCATACCTGGCGCAATTCAGTATTGTCCTTGTGTTGTCTGTCTGGGATAATGGTGCCTGCACGGTGGAAGCCAGATAGGAGCATGCCTGGGCTATTGCACCTGAAATGACTGTGTGATCTTTTTTCCCACTCTGAATACTCAGCCCCAAAGACCTTCTCTTTGTGAACTCTGACGGTCCTGGATCCTCCTGCTTCTTAACTCCCCAGTCCCATCTCTAGAATGTCTGCAAGTTCCTTAGCTTTATTCCGTACATTGCTCCTGCTCCTTAGCCAGCCCACATTGCATCCCCTCGTCTCTTGCATTCCTAAATCTTTCTGTGTGTCCATAATACTCTGTCGTTACAGTTAACATCCTAGCTTGACTCCTCTGTTGCAATACTATCCCCAGATTGCTAACTTTTCCCCATTTCCTACTTGAAGGCACACAAGAATTGTGGGCAGATGAGTGAAATTGAGGCCAAGGTACGCTATGTGAAGCTGGCCCGTTCCCTCAAGACTTACGGCGTCTCCTTCTTCCTAGTCAAGGTGGGTTTTGGCCCCTTCTTATGGTCTTCCTTGTTTCTAACTCTTACCCTTTCCTGTCTCTCCAGACTCCTCTGACTCTGTCCTCAATCTTTCCTACCAGTTCCCAGGAATCTAATTCTTAATTGTGCTTTGACCATGTAAAAACCTGTCTCTTTTCAGTCCTCCATCACCACCTCCTTCTCCTCTCCCCAGCAGATTCCTCTGTAATAGAGCTTTGTTCTGGGCCCGTGTTTAGCCCTCCTGGCTACCTCAGCATCCCTTGTGGTCCAGAACTGATCTGAGCATTTGCCTCCCATTTGACCTCTAACCTATGACATCAACTGCAACCTCTGTCTCACAGGAAAAGATGAAGGGGAAGAATAAACTAGTGCCCAGGCTGCTGGGCATCACTAAGGAGTGTGTGATGCGTGTGGATGAGAAGACGAAGGAGGTGATCCAGGAATGGAGCCTCACCAACATCAAACGCTGGGCTGCCTCTCCCAAGAGCTTTACTTTGGTGGGTGTCGGGATTCCAATGAGGAAGGGCTTTGGGATCATCCAAGAAGAGCTAGTACAAAGGTCTTTCCTCCCTCCTTTAGGGGAGGGTGTATTGAATAGGACTCCAGAAAAAAAAGAACTATTGTGGGAAGTGGAGGTTAGAACAGATAGAGAAACTCAGAGAGTGGATGATGCATAAATGGAGCAGGTGATGGATACACTCCTTAAATTCAGCAGAGGCTTGGAGAGTGTTCTTTACCTTCCTATTGCTATACTGAAATGCACTACCAAGGCAGCTTACAAAAGGAAGGCTTTATTTGGGCTTATGGTTCCAGCGGGATAAGAGCCCACCAACATCACTAGGAAATGCACAGAAGCAGTCACGGTGGCTGCTGCAGCAGTGAGCTGAGAGACCATATCTTAAACCACAAGCAGGAAGCGGGGAGCAAACCAGCAATGGTTGAAGTCTTGAATTCTCAAAGCCCGCCCCCAATGACATACTTTCTTTAGCAAAGCCACACCTCCTAAGCCTCTAAACAGCGCAGCCAAGTGTTGAAATGCCTGAGACTGTGGGAAAGGGGCATCTTATTCAGACTACCACATTGAGGCTGTAAGCTCAGTGATAAATGCTTGCCTAGCATTTGTCAAGACAGGAGTTCATCCCCAGTACCACACACACACACACACACACACACACACACACACACAAAATTGGGCATGGTTGTGTGTATAATCCCAGCATTTAGCACTCTGAGGCAAGGGGATTGCTATGAGTTTGAGGCTAGCGTGGACTAATTAGTGACTAGCAGACCATCCAGGGCTACATAGTATCAAAAAGAGAAGAGTAAAGTCGACAGAACGTACTCCAGCCAGCTGAGGATATGTGAAGTAAGGAAATGCTAATAGACACGCCTCCCTTCTTTGAGCACCAGCTGTTTACAGTAATTCTTTCCCTCTGGCTTTGTAATTTTGAGGTTATGAATTGAATACTGATACCAACTTGATAGAGTGCCAGATAATGGGAATAGAAATGATAGATGCTATTTTTCCACTTTGGATCTTTTTGCCAACCTTCAAGTATGGTCATTTAATAAACATGCTGATGTCCTCCCAGTTGTGTCCTCTGGGGAAGGGTAAAAGAGAATTCTTAAATGACTTGTATCTGAAACTGTGTAGCAGAAAGGCTACTCAGAAGAAAGTCCCCTGGAGGAAGGGAGGTAAAGAAATCAGTGGTTGAAGAAAGGTGGGCCGGCTTCCTGGAGGGCTGTTGGCATGGGCATTCGCTTCATCAGGTGGACTTGGCGCCTCTCCTCCTCCATTTCCCCCTGGGTAGAGTCTTGTCTCTTGCTCAGCCCCCTCCCCCCCCCCCCCCCCTTGTCACCGTAGGACTTTGGAGACTATCAGGACGGTTACTACTCAGTACAGACGACTGAAGGGGAGCAGATCGCACAGCTCATCGCGGGCTACATCGATATCATCCTTAAGAAGGTGAGCGCTGCCACCCAGCCTGTGCACCCCTCGGCTCTGCTCCCCAGCCCCCCACCTCCACCCACCCCCAGCCAGCCCTCTAGAAACAGGCCCAAGGTCTAGGCCTCTTACTTAACTGCCTTAACTCTTCTTCCCTCTTCTTACAGAAAAAAAGCAAGGACCACTTTGGGCTGGAAGGAGATGAAGAGTCTACTATGTTGGAGGACTCGGTGTCTCCCAAAAAGTAGGAAGGGAATTGGGCTGATACCATTCCATGAGTAGGGAGAGGAAGGCTTGAGTGTGAGGAATCACTGGGTGCTGGACAGCCTCAGAATGGTTCTTTTCTCTTCTTTTTAAAAAAGTTTGGGTTTTTTTGTGTTTTTTAATTTTTAATTGTGTGTGGGTTCAGGTGCTCTCAGGCCAGAACAGGGTGTTGGGTCCCCTGGAAGAGTGGCTGTGAGCTGTCTGACTTGGGTTCTGGGAACTGAACTCTGGTCCTTGCAAAAGCAGCAAGTGCTCTTAACTGCTGAGCCTTTGTCCAGCCCATAGTTCTTTCACTGGGCTCAGGCTGTAACGAGACCCTATGAAACCCTAGAGCAGGGGTTCTCAGCCTGTGGTTTGGGAGTCTCATATGAGATATCCTGCATATCAGATATCTACATTACGATTCATAACAGTAGCAAAATTACAGTTATGGCCAGGCAATAGTGGCACACGCCTTTAATCCCAGCACTCAGGAGGCAGAGGCAGGTGGATCTCTGTGAATTTGAGGCCAGCCTGGGCTACAAATCAAGTTCCAGGACAGCCAGGGCTACACAGAGAAACCTTGTCTCAAAAAACAAAACAAAAAATTGCAATTACAAAGTAGCAGTGAAATAACTTTATGGTTGGGGGTCACCACAGCATGAGAAACTGTATTACAGGGTCTCAGCCTTAGGAAGGTTGAGAACCACTGATTTAGAACCTAGGACTGCAGAGGTTTTATAATTGTTCATTCTCTCTCCAGGTCGACAGTCCTTCAGCAGCAGTATAACCGGGTGGGGAAAGTGGAGCATGGCTCTGTGGCTCTGCCAGCCATCATGCGCTCCGGAGCCTCTGGTCCTGAGAATTTCCAAGTGGGTAGCATGCCACCTGCCCAGCAACAGATTACCAGTGGCCAGATGCACCGAGGACACATGCCGCCGTTGGTAAGAGTGCTCCTACTTCTGCCGTGGCACCTGGGTCCCTCCCCCAAGTGTCACGAGTAAGCAGTGTCTTATACTCCTCTCCCTAGCCTCTGACTTTATCTTTTCCGTCTTCCAAACGTCCTGTTCCAGTCGCAGTTACTCTTTTCCTTGTCTTTAGACGTCAGCCCAGCAGGCGCTCACTGGAACCATTAACTCCAGCATGCAGGCTGT
Organism: Peromyscus nudipes; assembly: GCA_902168325.1. Classification (NCBI taxonomy): domain Eukaryota; kingdom Metazoa; phylum Chordata; class Mammalia; order Rodentia; family Cricetidae; genus Peromyscus; species Peromyscus nudipes. The sequence goes on along the minus strand of CABHPH010159296.1, from coordinate 50,712 downwards.
ACAGGCTGCCCAGGCTACTCTGGATGACTTCGACACACTGCCTCCTCTTGGCCAGGATGCTGTGAGTATGGGGTAGAGAAGAAGCTAAGTGACTTAAAGCTGAGCTCTAAGGAACAGAGAGGGGATGATTAAACCAGAGTAGACCCTAAGGTTTTTCCTTCCTCTCTCAGGCCTCCAAAGCTTGGCGTAAGAACAAGATGGACGAATCAAAGCATGAGATCCATTCCCAGGTAGATGCCATCACAGCTGGTACTGCCTCCGTGGTGAACCTGACGGCAGGTAGGTAGAAGTCTACCTGTGTGTGTGTGTGTGTGTGTGTGTGTGTGTGTGTGTGTGTGAGAGAGAGAGAGAGAGAGAGAGAGAGAGAGAGAGAGAGAGAGAGAGACAGGGATGGGGAGCCAGTGAGCACAAGCATTGTATGTGATCTCATTGTATGTGTGTGACTGTGCTTTGACTCACAGTGGTGAACCTGACGGCGGGTAGGTAGATGTCAACCTGTGTGTGTGTGTGTGTGTGTGTGAGAGAGAGAGAGAGAGAGAGACGGGGATGGGGAGCCAGTGAGCACAAGCATTGTATGTGATCTCCGTGTGTGACTGGGCTTTGACTCACAGTGGTGAACCTGATGGCGGGTAGGTAGATGTCAACCTGTGTGTGTGCGTGTGTGTGACGGGGATGGGGAGCCAGTGTGCACTTGCTTGTGACTGTGCCTTGACTCAGTGGAAGGTTGTGTGCGTACATCTCTCAGGACACATGCGACTAACTGGCGATGCTCCTTCCCCGGCCCGCCTCAGCTTCTTCCTCCCTTCTGTCTTCAGGAGACCCCGCAGAGACAGACTACACTGCGGTGGGCTGTGCAGTCACCACCATCTCCTCCAACCTGACGGAGATGTCCCGTGGGGTGAAGTTGTTGGCTGCCCTCTTGGAGGACGAAGGCGGCAATGGCCGGCCCCTTCTCCAAGCAGCCAAGGGCCTTGCAGGGGCAGTGTCAGAACTGCTCCGCAGTGCTCAGCCAGCCAGCGCTGAGGTTAGGGGCCACGGGGCTGGGGTGAGGGTGGACACGGGGTTCCACCCCAAGGAGGAAGGGCAGTCCAAGTTGGGGGTTGAAAATGTGACCCAGGAGCCTGTGAGCCCTGTGGGCACACGGCCAGGGACCAAGCGGCTTCTGACGGTGTTCATTCTCCACAGCCCCGTCAGAACCTGCTGCAAGCAGCTGGGAACGTGGGCCAGGCCAGTGGGGAGCTGTTGCAGCAAATTGGGGAAAGTGACACTGACCCCCACTTCCAGGTTGGTGATGTACCCAGCTCCTAGAACCCCCACTACCAGGAGGTAATCTCTGATCCTAAATTCAGATCTCAGTCCCTAGTTCTGTAAATTGGCCCATCCAAACCAACCTGGTCCTCTGTTTCCAGGGATGAGACTGAGAACTTCTCGTCTCTTGGGGTGAGAATTGAGACCCCCTAAATACAAATATAACCTAGTTCTCTTTGGGCCTCGTCGGTGATGTTCTTAGCCCTGACTTCCCTGTGCATAGCCATGGCCCCAGCTCTCAGCTATCTCAGACACCCCTGCCACACTGAGGATGAGGCTGCCCCTCCCCCACCCTAGGCAAGTTGCCCCAGCTGACTTTTCATCCTGGATTTCCCATGCAGATGTGTGTACCCAGAGGGGCTGGGGCTCGATCTCCCCCCGATTCCCCTACGGTAACGGCCTCTGGCCTGGGCCTTCCCAGCTTGGTCCTCTCTGAGCCGTATACACTCGCTTCCACACCTCTTCCTCATCTCCTAGGGGAACAGACTTGATGGGAGATGGGGAGGCCTAGACTGGCAGGGTTGGAGAAGAGAGATCAGATAGGGCAGGACAAGCTCTTGCTCCTTGCACACTGAGATTGAGAGGCATGGAGACATGAAGCGCCCACCCCATTATACTACCCAGCCCTCCCCCATCACTGTCCGAGTGTATCCGCCTCAAGCATCTCTCCCTTTGGTGTAGACTCTCTTTCTGTTGGTGAGGGTTTGTTCTCGGTGAGGGTCTGTCCTTCTGGGTGCTTAAGGTAGAGGGGCTTGGGATAGGTTCTGAAGGCTTCTGCATATGCTGTCCTCTGATTGGAGTCGGTGGGGATAATGAAGCTGCTTAAGCCTGTGAGAGGTATCTGTGGCTCCTAAGCTCAGGCTCAGATCTTCTGGCTGCTTTTTCCTCACAGGACGTCCTAATGCAGCTAGCAAAGGCAGTGGCAAGCGCTGCAGCTGCCCTGGTCCTCAAGGCCAAGAGCGTGGCCCAGCGCACAGAGGACTCAGGGCTTCAGACCCAAGTCATTGCTGCAGCTACACAGTGTGCCCTGTCTACCTCCCAACTGGTGGCCTGTACGAAGGTGAGTCCAGGTTTGCTGTGTCCTGTGCCTGTGGCTAGTGTGAACACACACTCACACAAACCTCTTTTTATCTCTGACTCTTGAGGCCTCGTCAGTCATCCCAGTGACTGCTGTGAAAAACCACAAACACCCCATCTCATAGCCTCTTTCCCTGGCCTACACCTCTGAAGCTCCATTTCCCCGTAGGTGGTAGCCCCTACAATCAGCTCACCTGTCTGCCAAGAACAGCTGGTCGAGGCTGGACGACTGGTAGCCAAAGCTGTGGAGGGCTGTGTGTCTGCCTCCCAGGCAGCCACAGAAGATGGACAGCTGTTGCGAGGGGTAGGAGCTGCAGCCACAGCTGTCACCCAGGCCCTCAATGAGCTGCTGCAGCACGTGAAGGCCCATGCCACAGGAGCTGGGCCTACTGGCCGATACGACCAGGCCACTGACACCATCCTCACTGTCACTGAAAACATCTTCAGCTCCATGGGTGATGCCGGTAAGAGTACTCACCCCCAGGAAGACAAAAGCCCCAGTGTGGATATTTCCCTTACAGACCAAGCTCTGCCACCTCTGAGGGTCGGCACAGTGACCTTCCTAGCTGTGTGACTATAGGCTCCTTGTTGAGTCTGGAGCCTCCACTTCCCCATTGGTAAAGCAGAAAGAGAGGCCTTGTTCTGTTTCGTGGAGCATTTAAAGAAGAGAGCGACTTATGCTCAATGATAGGTGGCCAAGTGCATGGTCAAGAGCTAGCCCTGCAAACGAGAAGAGGGGGGAATGCAGCCTCCTCCACTTTACTTTTTTACCCCAAATCACTCAAAGAGACTGTCTCTCTTCTCAAAAGACATTTACTAGAAATACTAGCCGGAAACTGTCCTTCTCCCATGGGAGCTCACTGGGAGATCTGTTCTCCAAGATCTTAACCCAGAAAACTGGAACTCAGAGGAAATCACTCGAGAACTTTGCCAGTCTCGTCTCTGTCCCTGAAAGCCCTTGTCTACGTTGTCTGGCCCACTCACCCTCCACCTCGCCCTCTTTCAGTGTCTCTGGCTTTCTTACTTGATGATACCCTGTGTTCTAGGGGAGATGGTACGACAGGCCCGCATCCTGGCCCAGGCCACCTCAGACCTGGTCAATGCCATCAAGGCCGATGCTGAGGGGGAGAGTGATCTGGAGAACTCTCGGAAGCTCCTGAGTGCTGCCAAGATCCTTGCTGATGCCACTGCCAAGATGGTGGAGGCTGCCAAGGTACAAAGTAGTTTTCTGTACAGACACGGAACTGGGCCCTTCCGAAGGGAAGGAGAGAGGTCCAGGTGGGGACCTTGTCTGATGGGAAGACCCAAGAAAAGCAGGAAGTAGAACAGATAAGGAAACCCCCAAGAAACTCCCAGCTCCCAGCCTGCAGTGGGCCACCAGCCAGGCTTCCAGCGACTGTGACTCCCAGTGACTCTCGCTGTAAGCGTCCACATCCTTTTCTTCTTTCCCGTTGAAGGTCTGCAGCTCCCATCTCCTTCTCATGCCACCACGTCTGCATGGCGTCTTTCCTGGTCCCCTATGAGGGCAGATAGCCTTTTGGCCCCAGGGGTCTCGGCTAGCCTTACAGAATAAGATAGCATTAGATGCCAGCACACAAGGTGTGAAGACTATCAGAAGGAGGCACCAGAGATCCCCTGAGCGTTGCAGCTGCTACAAATTGCTGTGACCCCTTCTCCAGAGAGTCTTCCTCTTCCCAGACCACCCTACATTAATGTAGAATTCTGAGTATTCTGTAGAGAACAGCAAGAAAAAGACTCCACTCCCCAAGGAGAGGAAGCAGGCACAATTCCACGAAGGGATTCACATCCCAGAGGAAATTAAGTACCTGGGACCCCCCTCCTCTCTCTCTCTCTCTCTCTCTCTCTCTCTCTCTCTCTCTCTCTCTCACACACACACACACACACACACACACACACACACACACACACACACTTCCCTTCTGAAACAGTTCTCAACTCTGAGCAGTTACTACCCAAGTGCAGGTAGTTAGCAATTACTTTAGGAAAACGAGTGAGCTTTCAACTGGGTGTAGAGGAGTCAGAAAAGAGTGTGTTTCTGCTCATAGTGATGATGGATGATGACTATCTCCTCTCAGGGAGCAGCTGCCCACCCTGACAGTGAGGAACAGCAGCAGCGGCTGCGGGAAGCGGCTGAGGGGCTCCGCATGGCCACCAATGCAGCTGCACAGAATGCCATCAAGAAAAAGTTGGTGCAGCGCCTGGAGGTAAGGCTGGGCAGTCAGTGAGCGGCTGGGGGGATAAATGCATGGATGCAGCGAGAGGAATGGGCAGGGACAGATGGATCGTCAGTATTTCCTTAAGGTATAATGTGGGCTGGGTAGGCCGGGGCCTGGGAATGCCTGGTCTTCTGATTACTCTGTCCTCCCAGCATGCAGCCAAGCAAGCTGCAGCCTCTGCTACGCAGACCATCGCTGCAGCCCAACATGCAGCCTCTGCCCCCAAGGCCTCTGCAGGCCCCCAGCCCCTGCTGGTACAGAGCTGTAAGGTAAGTCTCCAAGAGGCATGTGGGAGTAGGAAAGGGTGAGAAGGAAGGTTGTACTTTCCCTAAGTTCAAGAGAATGGTACTCATGGTCCTTTGACCCACAGGCTGTGGCAGAGCAGATTCCATTGCTGGTACAGGGCGTCCGAGGAAGCCAAGCTCAACCTGACAGCCCCAGTGCTCAGCTCGCCCTCATTGCTGCCAGCCAGAGCTTCCTGCAGGCAAGACACTCCCCACTTCTAAGACCAGACTCTCCCTCCTTTCCAAGAACTTAGCTCTCCCGCAATCTGAATATCTGCTCGTAGCTAAGACCAAACCTGAGTGCTTACTACATCGCTACTGCCAGTGTCCCTTGGAAGGCTAGAGAGAGGGTGTCGCACCTCATTTGCATGTTCTCCAACAGCCAGGTGGGAAGATGGTGGCAGCTGCCAAAGCCTCAGTGCCAACTATTCAGGACCAGGCTTCGGCAATGCAGCTGAGTCAGTGTGCAAAGAACCTAGGGACGGCTCTAGCAGAACTCCGCACTGCTGCCCAGAAGGTAGGAGCTCACTGGGAGATGAGGCTCTGCATGCGGACGCCTGGGATGGGGAGCATTTGTCCAGTATAACCTCTAAGAGGGATGACTAGCCCAGGAATGTAGCCATACCCCCTGCTGCTCACTGTCACAGGCTCAGGAGGCATGTGGACCTTTGGAGATGGATTCTGCACTGAGTGTCGTACAGAATCTAGAGAAAGACCTGCAGGAAGTAAAGGCAGCAGCTCGAGATGGCAAGCTTAAACCCTTACCTGGGGAAACAGTGAGTAGTCTTAATAACATGCCCTCACTCAAACCCTGGAAGTCTGCTCAGCTGTGCTCTAGAACCTTCATTTAATCCGCCAGCTGTCCCCAAGAACCTTCTCAGACGCCCTCTCACTTCCTCCTTCTAAGCCTTCACCCCCTTGTCTGCAGATGGAGAAGTGTGCCCAAGATCTTGGCAATAGCACCAAAGCAGTGAGCTCTGCCATCGCTAAGCTGCTGGGGGAGGTTGCCCAGGGCAATGAGAACTATGCAGGTATGTAGGCCCAAGGCTAGGAATGGAGCATCTGATAGGGAAGTGGAGAAGGAGGAGCTTGTTGAGTAAAGAAACCGATGGAGGGGCTGGAGAGGTGCTCTTCCAGAGGTCCTGAGTTCAATTCCTAGCACGTATATGGTGGCTCACAACCATCTATAGTAGGATCTGATGCCCTCTTCTGGCATGAAGTCATACATGCATATAGAGTACTCATACATTAAGTAAATACTCTTTTTAAAAAAATGCTAATGGAGCCAACCGCTCTTCTCTGTGTGTCCCCAGGTATTGCCGCTCGGGATGTGGCAGGTGGACTGCGGTCACTGGCCCAGGCTGCTCGGGGTGTAGCTGCTCTGACCTCAGATCCTTCGGTGCAGGCCATTGTGCTGGACACAGCCAGTGACGTCCTGGACAAGGCCAGCAGCCTCATTGAGGAGGCAAAGAAAGCAGCTGGCCATCCAGGGGACCCAGAGAGCCAGCAGAGACTTGCTCAGGTCAGGTGTTGGGAGGGGCTCCTGCCCACCCCTCTCTTAGATGTCTCTATAAGGCCCACCCTAACAAGACACACTCTTCAGCCTCATGCGTTCTCAGGTCTGCTCATAGAGTGCCTCTCTGAATTCCACCCTCTCTCTGGTCTTAGAAGTATGTTAGACTTAGGCGCAAAACTTGCAGAGCAGCTGGTTTGGGGATGTTTGGCGATTATTGTTTGTGACCTCAGCTTCTTCCAGTTTTAGTGGCAGGGCAGCTGGTTATCATCCACGTCCCAGTGTAGAAGGAGGGTCTCCCGGATTCTTCCGTCTTTGGCGACCCTGTTTCTTTCTCACTCCAGGTGGCGAAAGCTGTGACCCAGGCACTGAACCGCTGTGTCAGCTGCCTGCCTGGCCAAAGAGATGTGGATAATGCCCTAAGAGCAGTTGGAGATGCCAGCAAGCGACTTTTGAGTGACTCGGTAGGAACAGGCTTGGCTAGCAGAGGAGAGCGTTCTGACGTGGGCTTCTCCTTTGACCCTGCCTTCCCGGAGCTGTCCCTTTTTGTTATTCCTAGGTCCTGGGCCCACCTCACTGGCCTGCTTTTCGAAAGCTCTGTCTCACCTCTCATTGATCTTTCTGACTTTCCTCTGACCCTGCAGCTTCCTCCCAGCACTGGGACCTTTCAAGAAGCTCAGAGCCGACTGAATGAAGCTGCTGCTGGATTAAATCAGGCAGCCACAGAACTGGTGCAGGCCTCCCGAGGAACCCCTCAGGACCTGGCCCGGGCCTCGGGTCGATTTGGACAGGACTTCAGCACCTTCCTGGAAGCTGGGGTGGAGATGGCAGGGCAGGCACCGGTACGAAGGGGCAGAGGGTGCAGTTAAGGGTATGGTAGGAAACACGTGGGTATTCAGAGTCTAGGTCTGCTCCCTCCTCCCCAGTGCCTAACAAAACGTGTATTTGGGAAAGAGGATCCTTTTACAAACAGATATGACAGGATAATGTATGGCATCAACTTTAACAGAGCCAAGAGGACCGAGCCCAGGTGGTGTCCAACTTGAAGGGTATATCCATGTCTTCAAGCAAACTTCTTCTGGCTGCTAAGGCCCTGTCCACAGATCCTGCTGCTCCCAACCTCAAGAGTCAACTGGCTGCAGCTGCTAGGTAAGCAGGAACTGGAAAGCCCAGCTCTGGGGACCTGTGAGAAGGCCAGAGAGGGGACATTCCATGAGACATCCCTAAGTTTGCCAATAGAAAAGCAAAAGAAAATATATACAGTCCCATGCACACAGGACTCAGGAAAGATCACCTACTCACTCAGTTCCACACCCCTCCCCCAAATCAGGGCAGTGACAGACAGCATCAACCAGCTCATCACCATGTGCACCCAGCAAGCACCTGGACAGAAGGAGTGTGACAACGCCCTTCGGGAACTAGAGGTAAGCCTTTAGCGTGATAGCTGGAACTAAGGAGCTAGGGTCGAGGGAATGTCTTAAATTTCATCTCACTCCCCTACACAGACAGTCCGAGAACTCCTGGAAAATCCAGTCCAACCCATCAACGACATGTCTTACTTTGGTTGCTTGGACAGTGTCATGGAGAACTCAAAGGTTAGTGGAACGGGGAGCTCCAGAGAGGCAGGGACAGGAAGGTGGGCTTAATACCGATACCTTGGTGCTCAGGACGTGATCTGACTCTCCTCATCCCCCCTCTTCCTTAGGTCCTAGGTGAGGCCATGACTGGCATCTCCCAAAACGCCAAGAATGGAAATCTGCCGGAGTTTGGAGATGCCATTGCCACAGCCTCCAAGGCCCTGTGTGGCTTCACCGAGGCGGCTGCACAGGTTATTTCTCTCCGTGGACGCCTAGAGCAGCTCTTGCTTTCCATGCCCATGCTCCCTGTGCACGGCTAGAAATCAAGAAGCTGGTGCAAATTCTGGGTGCCCTGCTGTGGGGAGGGAGATGGCATCAGAAGTTGTTGAACACCAACAGTGCAGGTTGCTGTAACTCTTGGGTCTGCTTACATTGACCAGTTGTGAGGCTTTTTTTTTTTTTAATGGTGCTCGAATTGAACTAAGCCTCATGGCATGTTAGGCAGGCACTTACTACTGAGCTACACTCCCACCTAGGTGAAGCACTTTTGTTAGAGTAGTTACAGGGAAAGGAGGTCAGGTGTAGTAGTGTTTGCCTTTACTTCTAGCATTAGGCAGAGGCAGGTGGATCTCTGAGTTTGAGGCCAGCCTGGTCTACAGAGTGAGTCCCAGGTGACCCTGTCTCAAAAAAATAAAAACCACTCTGAGAATTTCTTTCCAGCTATTTTTATTTTTTTCCTGGAAGCCTACAATTCTCCTCCCTCTCTTACCTCCCTTTGCCCTGGGTTCCCTGCTGAAAGTGGCTTGAATTTTTAGGTTTTTTTTTTTTTTTTTTTTTTTTTTTCTATCATCAGCTTGATACAGTACAAATTCTTATCCTAAGAGTGAAATGTTTCATTGAGGCTTGCCCAGTGATTGAGTAAAACCAAAACTTACTATAAGCCACAGTCATCCTAGGGTCCCCCTTGCTTTATAGCCTCCCTGGTTCTGTGAGTTGCAGTCTGATTGTTCTTTGCTTTATATCTAGAATCCACTTATGAGTGAGTACATACCATGTTTGTCCTTCTGGGTTTGGGTTACCTCACTCAGGATGATATTTTCTAGTTCCATCCATTTGCCTGCAAATTTCATGCTGTCATTGTTTTTTCTCTGCTGAGTAGTACTCCATTGTGTATATGTACCACATTTTCTTAATCCATTCTTCAGTTGATGGGCATCTAGGTTGTTTCCAGGTTCTGGCTATTACGAATAGTGTGGCTATGAACATAGTTGAGCATGTATCTTTGTGGTATGATTGAGCATTCCTTGGGTATATGATGCCCAAGAGTGGTATGGCTGGGTCTTGAGGTAGATCGATTCCCAATTTTCTGAGAAACCACCATACTGATTTCCACAGTGGCTGTACAAGTTTGCATTCCCACTAACAGTGGAGGAGTGTTCCCTTTGCTCCACATCTTCTCCAACATAGACTGTCATTAGTGTTTTTGATCATAGCCATTCTGACAGGTGTAAGGTGGTATCTCAGAGTCATTTTGATTTGCATTTCTCTGATGACTAAGGATGTTGAGCATTTCTTTAAATGTCTTTCAGCCATTTGAGATTCTTCTTTTGAGAGTTCTCTGTTTAGCTCTTTAGCCCATTTTTTAATTGTATTGTTCAGTATTTTGATGTCTAGTTTCTTGAGTTCTTTATATACTTTGGAGATCAGTCCTCTATCAGATGTGGGGTTGGTGAAGATCTTTTCCCATTCTGTAGGCTGTCTTTTTGTCTTATTGACTGTGTCTTTTGCCCTACAAAAGCTTCTCAGTTTCAAGAGGTCCCATTTATTAATTGTTGTTCTCAGTGTCTGTGCTGCTGGTGTTATATTTAGGAAGTGGTCTCCTGTGCCAAAAGTACTTGAACTCCTGCGTTCAAGACTACTTCCTACTTTCTCTTCTTTCAAGTTCAGTGTAACTGGATTTATGTTGAGGTCTTTGATCCACTTGGACTTGAGTTTTGTGCATGGCGACAGATATGGATCTATTTGTAGTCTTTTACATATTGACATCCAGTTATGCCAGCACCATTTGTTGAAGATACTTTCTTTTTCCCATTGTATAGTTTTGGCTTCTTTGTTAAAAATCAGGTGTTCATATGTGTGTGGATTAATGTCAGGGTCTTCAGTTCGATTCCATTGGTCTGTATGTCGGTTTTTATGCCAGTACCAAGCTATTTTTATTACTGTAGCTCTATGAGTGTTTTGCCTGCATGTATGACTGTGTACCATGTGAGAGCCTGGTGCCTTCAGATGAGAAGAGGGTGTCAGATCTCCTAAAACAAGTTATGGTTGTGAGTCATCATGTGGGTGCTGGGAACTGAACCCAGGTCTTTTTGTTTTGTTTTGTTTCCGAGATAGGGTTTCTCTGTGTAGTTTTGGTGCCTGTTTTGGATCTCGCTCTGTAGACCAGGTTGGCCTTGGACTCACAGAGATCTGCCTGGCTCTGCCTCCCAAGTGCTGGGCTTAAAGGCATGCGCCACCACCGCCCGGCTAACCCAGGTCTTTTGCAAGAACAAGTGCTCTTAATTACTAAGCTGTCTCTCCAGCCCCAGGCTTGACTTTAAAATTCTTCCTAGTTTTGTTTCTTGTTTTATTTTTGAGAAAACATACAGAAGAAAAAGCAAAACTATCCTATGTTGATTGAAGTATGAATTAAACATTATGATGATCTTCCCATTATAAGAATAGTAAACGCCGGGCGGTGGTGGCGCACGCCTTTAAGCCCAGCACTCAGGAGGCAGAGGCAGGCCGATCTCTGCTAGTTTGAGGCCAGCCTGGGCTACAGAGTGAGTTCCAGGAAAAGTACAAAGCTACACAGAGAAACCCTATCTCGAAAAACCAAAAAAAAAAAAAAAAAGAATGGTAAACGTTGCTGGGCATGGTGGTGCACTCGGCAGGCAGAGGCAGGTGGATTTCTGTGAGGTGGAAGCCAGCCTGGTCTACCGAGTGAGTTCCCGGATAGCCAGGACTACACAGAGCAATTCTGTCTTGAAAAACAAAACAAACAAACAAACAAAAAGTGAGTGTTGTACCCATCTGTTGCCACTTCCCAGACCCCAAGCTTGACCGTGCTGCAGGTTCTTAACTGGCTTAAGAGCCTGATAGTTCTAGAATTGTATCTTTCGTTTCTTTTTTCTTTATGATCGTCCTTGGCTGGTCTCAAACTCACTATGTAGACTAGGCTAGCCTCAGACATTTATACACTCCTGCCTCTTTGTATGCATGTGCCTTTCAATTATTTATAGTCCTCCCTTTAACAGTGTGCTGTACTTTGTACTTTTCCTTCTGTGATCCAGCACAGACACACATACTTGTAAACGGAAATGAAGTTCAATAGAATCCTCTGTGTGTGTGTGTGTGTGTGTGTGTGTGTGTTTTGTTGTGTTCTGAGATGGTACCTCACTCCTCCAGGCTGTCTTCACACTCAACATCTGTGTCTCCTGGAGTTGGGGTTACAGACAAGCACTGCCACACTAGCCTGTCTACGTCTTTAATCTTCTGAAATGCTGGGCTCACTTTAACAGCGCGAGCCGGGTAGCCATGCTTTGTCAGTACAGCTCCTGAGCACATAGAACTCAGGAAGACACAGTCTGTTCTGAATCGCCTTCTCCCCCCCGCCCCACCGTGTTCATCTCTCCTCAGGCAGCATATCTGGTTGGTGTCTCTGACCCCAATAGCCAAGCTGGACAGCAAGGACTGGTGGAACCCACACAGTTTGCCCGGGCAAACCAGGCAATTCAGATGGCCTGCCAGAGTTTGGGGGAGCCCGGCTGTACCCAGGCCCAGGTAATAAAGAGTACAGGTACCCTGGGCAAGGCTGAGGAAGGATGGGCAGACCCCGAGAGGAAAGGGGGGAGGAAAGACATGGGCAAGGCTGAGGAAGGATGGGCAGACCCCGAGAGGAAAGGGGGGAGGAAAGACGTGAGAGCAGACGGGGGTCCACCCCCACCTTCCACAGAACGCCCCTCTGAATGTCTTCTGCCGCGTCTCTCCTTGCTTGTTCTTCCACTTAGTGCTAAGGTCACAACCTCTCTAGAGACCTCGGAGCTCATTCCCCCACTTGCCCCATTTTGATTTTTCTCCATTAATGTATCTGTTGTCCGTTTTTCCCACCCCCACGTCCAGTTCGTCTTTAAGCACCTTTTTCTCCCAGGTCTCCTCTTTTCCAGGAACTCTCTTTCCTGTCAGACTTCCCAGGGTGTCGTCTTCCATCCTCCACTCGAAAATGGCTCCCTTAGGTCTGCGTTCTTCCTTCCTGCTCTTGTCACAGCTTTTCCGTCTCTGTGTCCTCAGGTGTTATCCGCAGCCACTATTGTGGCCAAACACACTTCTGCACTGTGTAACAGCTGCCGCCTGGCTTCTGCTCGGACCGCCAATCCTACTGCCAAGCGCCAGTTTGTCCAGTCAGCCAAGGAGGTGGCCAACAGTACAGCCAATCTTGTCAAGACCATCAAGGTTTGCAGTGTTTGAATTTTCAAGTCCCCTCACCCATCCCATCTTCTCTTCCTGAGTCTAGGAATGACTAGGAAGTCACTCTCTGAGGTCTTTTGCTAGATTCCCCTGGCCTTGCCTATCCAGACTTACCAATTCCAGCTTGTCAACCCTCTGCGCCCTTGAGGGTGGCCTGGGTTTCACTTGTGTGCCTACTTACTGAGGCCTGAGGCTCCCTGTTCAATTCCAGGCACTAGATGGGGCCTTCACAGAAGAGAATCGTGCCCAGTGCCGAGCAGCTACAGCCCCTCTGCTGGAAGCTGTGGATAACCTGAGTGCCTTTGCATCCAACCCTGAATTCTCCAGCATTCCTGCCCAGATCAGCCCTGAGGTGAGGCTCTGTGACAGAGAACTGATGAGCCACTTCATCTTTGTGGACACAAGTCATGAGGCTTGCCTCCCTGCCTCCTCTCTCTTCAGGGCCGAGCTGCCATGGAGCCTATTGTAATCTCTGCTAAGACAATGTTAGAGAGTGCTGGAGGGCTCATCCAGACAGCTCGGGCACTAGCAGTCAATCCCCGGGACCCCCCACGCTGGTCAGTGCTGGCTGGCCACTCTCGGACTGTCTCCGATTCCATCAAGAAACTTATTACGAGCATGAGGTACTGAGGGTTAGAAAGCATGTGTGGCTAGGGACAAAGAGCATGGCAGATGACGGAGCTGGAATGAGATGGCACACTGTCGGTGGACGTTATTCCAGATTTGGGGGGAGTTGAGGAAGATAGCCTTTAAGAGATGGTCTTTATGGGAAACCTGTGGTGTATCTGCAGAGACAAAGCCCCAGGGCAGTTGGAGTGCGAGACAGCCATTGCGGCTCTGAACAGTTGCTTGCGGGACCTGGACCAGGCTTCTCTTGCTGCCGTCAGCCAACAGCTAGCTCCCCGGGAAGGAATCTCTCAAGAGGTGAGGAGAAACATATCCAAGAATAGAGACGTCAGGCTCAAAGATGGGGTTGGGGGGAAGGATTTCAGGGATATCTTCACAGACATCCAAGGGCTGGGACACGATGGATCTGCTTAAGGTGTTAGATATGGAAGGACTCCTGGGAGCTGGGGAGTAGCTCAGTGGTAGGGTGTATGCTAAGCACACACAAAGCCCTGGCTTCCATCTCCAGTACCATGCCCATCCACAGACAGTTCGAAGGAAGAATGAGATTCTGTGCACCAGCGGACCCTGTTACAGTCACATCAGGGATGATGTCTGCTTTCTCCCCAGGCTCTGCACACTCAGATGCTCACTGCAGTGCAGGAAATTTCCCATCTCATCGAACCGCTGGCCACTGCTGCCCGGGCTGAAGCCTCCCAGCTGGGACACAAGGTACCTAGGGGATCATGTGAGGAGTCCCAGGGGACAAGTTAAGAGAGTACCTGACCCTCACCCCAACTTTTGCTTCAGGTGTCCCAGATGGCCCAGTACTTTGAACCACTCACCCTGGCTGCGGTGGGCGCTGCTTCTAAGACACTGAGCCACCCGCAGCAGATGGCACTTCTGGACCAGACTAAAACGCTAGCAGAGTCTGCCTTGCAGTTGCTGTATACTGCCAAGGAGGCTGGTGGTAACCCCAAGGTAGTGAGGGGCCCAGGAGGGGTAATTGCTAGTAAGAGCCAGACAAGCAGGAGCTACAGGCTGTCTTCGCTCATTGTCCCCATAGCAAGCAGCACACACCCAGGAAGCCCTAGAGGAAGCTGTGCAGATGATGACAGAGGCTGTGGAGGACCTAACGACAACCCTCAATGAAGCAGCCAGTGCTGCAGGGGTCGTCGGTGGCATGGTGGACTCTATCACCCAGGCCATCAACCAGGTTAGAGCCTTGGCTACCTGTAGACACAGGGGCTTCCCTGGTCTAGGGACTTTGGGTTCAGTAGCAGTGATCCTGACCGTCTTTCTCTTTGCCCCGTCCTCTTCCCTCAGCTAGATGAAGGACCTATGGGTGAACCAGAAGGTTCGTTCGTAGATTACCAAACAACCATGGTGAGGACAGCCAAGGCCATTGCTGTCACTGTTCAGGAGATGGTAAGTTTGGGACATAAGAGGACTACCCTAGAGAGCCGAGCTTGGGCAGAACTTCACTTCTTCCCTTACCACTAGGTGACCAAGTCCAATACCAGCCCTGAAGAACTGGGCCCTCTCGCCAACCAGCTGACCAGTGACTATGGCCGACTGGCCTCACAAGCCAAACCTGCAGCTGTGGCTGCTGAAAATGAAGAGGTAAACATGGAGGCAGTTCTGCCTTTTCTCAGGAGAGACCGGGTTATGCCCCTTGTTCCTATGGCAGCTTCCAGAGCTGTCCTGAACTCCCTCTCTCTAGATAATGGGCAGCACACCTTCACGGCCACTCCATAAAGAGTGAGCAGGGCTGTGTGTAGACATAAAGGGTCAAGCCTTCAGTCTCAGGGACAAAGGGCAGCTCAGGACCCATAGGCTTCTGGGTTCTGCTTCTCTTGCCTCTGCCAACCCCTGTGAGACCTGTGGCATCTTCTCTGCTGGGCCGTGAGTCTCTCCCCTCCTCGGTACTTACTTGTTGCATACTCAAGAAGCTCACCCTTGCCTGAGCTCTTTGCTTTTCTTTCCAAGAAAGCGAGTAACTGGATCTTAGCAGGACACACCTAATCCCCAAACCCTCCATAAACCCAAACAGGCTGGCTCATAATCCACGGCTCTGATTCAAATAACCAGGCATGAAGTACTTCTCTCCCTCCTCCCATGGTGCTAACACAATCCTCACACAGTGGCGCCTTCTCACTGTGAGTTTCCATGTGTAGGAGGGGACTCCTGCTGGAATAAGAAATCCAGAAAGGCTGTGCTGGGAACCTTTTCTACAACTCCATTAGTCAGTGTACACGTTTCTTTTTAAAGTTTATTTACTTACTATTACTAGTGTATGTGTGCGATGTGTGTGAGTGCAGGTGTGCACATGTCACAGTGCACATGTGGAGCTGCACATGTGACCGCTTTCAAGAATCAGGGCTCTGCTTCTACCTCGAGTTCCAGGAGGTTCACTCAGGTGATCAGGCTGGCACACCAGGCGTTCTTACCCATTCAGCCATCCCGCTGTTCCAGTTTTTACGCATCCTCAGTGATTCCTCTAGGTGCAGTGGAGGTCCCCTGAGCACCCTTACAAAATCATAAATATTCCTTATATCATTCACAGATAGGTGCCCATATCAAGCACCGAGTACAGGAGCTGGGCCATGGCTGTTCTGCTCTGGTCACGAAGGCAGGCGCCCTGCAGTGTAGCCCCAGTGATGTCTACACCAAGAAGGAGCTCATAGAGTGTGCCCGGAGAGTATCAGAGAAGGTGACTGCTGATCTCCTGGGGCTGCATGTGTTCCCACGTCCCCAGCCAAGCGTGGGTGACCTCTCCCTTTGACTGTGCACTGTGTAACTCTGCCTGCAGGTCTCCCATGTGCTGGCTGCGCTGCAGGCTGGGAACCGTGGGACCCAGGCCTGCATTACCGCAGCCAGTGCTGTGTCTGGGATCATTGCCGACCTGGACACCACCATCATGTTCGCCACTGCCGGCACGCTCAACCGCGAGGGTGCTGAGACGTTCGCGGACCACCGGTGAGCAGGGTGCTGGCTAGAGGGAGGCAGGTCGGGGCTGGAGGCTTGGGGGCTCTGAGGAAAGCTGACCAGGCTGGGGCTTCCCCAGGGAGGGTATCTTAAAGACGGCAAAGGTTCTTGTGGAGGACACCAAAGTCCTAGTGCAGAATGCAGCTGGGAGCCAGGAGAAGTTAGCACAAGCTGCCCAGTCCTCAGTGGCCACCATTACCCGTCTCGCTGACGTAGTCAAGCTTGGTGCAGCCAGCCTGGGAGCTGAGGACCCAGAAACTCAGGTATTTGCCTAACATTCCTAATCCTGTCCAGAGCCTCACTTCCTGTTGCCCTTCTCCCTCTCACAAACCGGTGACCTCTCCCACCCAGGTGGTGCTGATCAATGCAGTCAAGGATGTAGCCAAGGCCCTGGGAGACCTCATCAGTGCAACGAAGGCCGCAGCGGGCAAAGTTGGGGATGACCCTGCAGTGTGGCAGCTCAAGAACTCCGCCAAGGTTGGAGGCCATGAGGAGCAGTAGCAGGAGGGGTGGTTAATGCTCTTCCTCCTGCTTCTTAAGATGATCCCCACCCCCATTCCACTGCTGCCCTCAGGTGATGGTGACCAATGTGACATCATTGCTCAAGACAGTGAAGGCTGTGGAAGATGAGGCCACCAAAGGCACACGGGCCCTAGAGGCAACCACAGAGCACATACGTCAGGAACTGGCGGTGAGCACAAGCCCGGGGCGTTGGGTGATAAGCTGAATGTGGACCTCACCTGCATTCCTCAACATTCTGCTTGCTTATTACCAAACTTCCCACATGACCTCCTGTCATGTCTCTGCTGAGCTGCATCCCGGCCAAAAGGCACTGCTTAAATTCCACACAGCCTCCCGGTCCGAGCCGTGGCCAACCGTGGCTCTCTATTAGCTGTGAGGCAGGCATATCTGCAAGGACTCGACCTACAGTAGCTATTTAAGAAAAGCTTTCTGAGCTGGGCGGTGATGCTGCATGCCTTAGAGGCAGGGGCAGGCGGATGATAAGTTCAAGGATAGCCAGGACTACACAGAAAAACCCTGTCTCCAAAAAAACAAAGGAAAAGGAAAGAAAAGAAAAGCTTTTTGAAGGAACACATGGATGTGTGGACTAAATCACGTGACTGTTTGTCTTCCAGTCTTAGACACTATAAAATCTTCCATCTTTTTTCCCAACAGGTCTTCTGTTCCCCAGAACCACCTGCCAAGACCTCTACCCCTGAAGATTTCATCCGAATGACCAAGGGTATTACTATGGCAACAGCCAAAGCTGTTGCTGCTGGCAATTCCTGCCGACAGGAAGATGTCATTGCCACAGCCAATCTGAGCCGACGTGCAATTGCAGATATGCTTCGGGCTTGCAAGGTAGAAATACTGGTAGTGAGGTGGTCACACTGCAGGGATTTGGGAGGCCTGAAGCTCTAACGTTAACCTGCTACTCTGGGGACAGGAAGCAGCTTTCCACCCAGAAGTGGCACCTGATGTGCGGCTTCGAGCCCTGCACTATGGCCGGGAATGTGCCAATGGCTACCTGGAGCTGCTGGACCACGTGCTGCTGGTAAGGAGGCTTTGCCCCTCATCCCAGCCTTTTGCAAACACAGTCAGTTTCCTGAGCACCTCAGACCCAGACCCACCCTACCACCTGTTCCCAAATTCATTCTCGTTTCCAAGTCTCCTTTCTCTGGGACCCCATTGTTCTTACGGTCTTTGTTCCTCCCATTCACCTCTTCTTCCTCTTCTTTTGTCTCCTTTTCCCCTCCTGACCTCCCCCTTCTCTACTTTACCATCTCTTCTCATTTCATCATTCTTGCTTGTCAGCCGGTGAGTGACAGCCCCCCTCTTGACTGTGTGTAGCATGATGCACTGTGTGTACTTGAGTAGGACAGTGTTGGAGGCTGTGCTGTGGAGTGCTCTAGGGATTGGGGTCGGGAGCATGCTCTGCCTTGGTTCACAGGCCAAGGTGGAACCTAGGGTCTGATGCTCTTTGTTGTGCGCTCTCCCTCCCCCAGACCCTTCAGAAACCAAACCCAGAACTGAAGCAGCAGTTGACAGGACACTCCAAGCGGGTGGCTGGCTCAGTGACGGAGCTCATCCAGGCTGCTGAGGCCATGAAAGGTAAGGGGAATGAGAGATAGGAGGCAGGGGAAAGTCTTGTCATGGTGTGGTCTCTGCTTGCTGGTTGGATGGCTAGCCCTGAGCTAGCCCTGCTTCTAGTCCTCATGGGTGCCAGGGACTGTGATGCTAAACAAACTCCCCAGTGGTTCTGCCTCCCTACCCTGCCTCAGCCTCCTCCTTGTGTCTCTTCCCACAGGAACAGAATGGGTGGACCCAGAGGACCCCACTGTTATAGCTGAGAACGAGCTCCTGGGAGCTGCAGCTGCCATTGAGGCTGCAGCCAAAAAGCTAGAGCAACTGAAGCCCCGAGCCAAACCCAAGGTCAGGGCTGTCCCCTCCCTTCCACTCTCACGGGGCAGGAGGGCTCCACCTTCGTCCCTTTTCTTAGAGCCTCCCCACGCCCTGCCCCCCTGTGACTTCTCTTTGTAGGAGGCAGATGAGTCCTTGAACTTTGAGGAGCAGATCCTGGAAGCTGCCAAGTCCATTGCCGCAGCCACCAGTGCACTAGTAAAGGCCGCATCGGCAGCCCAGAGGGAACTGGTGGCCCAGGGAAAGGTCGGTACTTCAACCACATCCTTAGCCAGAGTGCCTCTGAAGGAAGGACAGCACAGGTCTAAGTGGGCTTGCTTCTTTCTTCTGCAGGTGGGCGCCATCCCAGCCAATGCACTGGATGATGGGCAGTGGTCCCAGGGCCTCATTTCTGCTGTGAGTGTACAACACCCCCTGTGTCTTTCTGAGTTGGGTAGACTTGAGGCTGGAATGGAATGGGCCAGAGCGAGAGGCATACTTTAATCTTAACTCTTTCTCTCCATTAGGCCCGTATGGTGGCTGCGGCCACCAATAATCTGTGTGAGGCAGCCAATGCGGCTGTCCAGGGCCATGCTAGCCAGGAGAAACTCATTTCCTCAGCCAAGCAGGTCGCTGCCTCCACAGCCCAGCTCTTGGTAGCTTGCAAGGTCAAAGCCGACCAAGACTCTGAGGCAATGAAACGACTTCAGGTGAGAAGCCTGACCCGTCCCACTATCCCTCTGCTGCACTGCTTTAAACTGCCGGCTGATGGTAAAGTACCCCAGCAAAGCAGTTCAGGGAGAAAGTTCATCTGGCTCTCAGTTCTGGGTTACAGTCCATCACTGCTGGTAACTCAAGGGAGCAGGAACTTGAAGCAGCTAGTTACATTATATCCACAGTCAAGAGCAGAGAGCAGTGAATTACTGTGTGCATGCTAGCCTTCAGCTTTTCCCACTCACACAATCCAGAGTGCCCGAGGAATAGTGCCTCCCATCTTAATTGACATAGTCAAGACAGTTCCCCACAGATATACCCACAGGCCCACCCAGTCCAGACGAGCCTTCCTGTTGACTCCCTCCTCAGGTGATCCCAGATTATGTAAAGTTGACACTTAGCACTGTCACACCCGAGATAACTTTCCTTGTGGGAGTCAAGGGACTCTCCGCACTAGAACCTGGAGTTCTCAGAGTTGCTGTTTGCTTCTTGTGCAGGCTGCAGGCAATGCAGTGAAGAGGGCCTCAGATAACTTGGTGAAGGCGGCCCAGAAGGCTGCAGCCTTTGAGGACCAGGAGAATGAGACGGTGGTGGTGAAGGAGAAAATGGTTGGGGGCATTGCCCAGGTGAGCCACTCCGGGGGCACTCAGATGGGGACATGGTCTTGTGGCCTGCAATGTCACCCGGCCTCCGCCCCTAGTACACATCTTGTTGAGCTCTCTTGGCCCTTCCTCTCTCAGATTATCGCAGCCCAGGAAGAGATGCTTCGGAAGGAGCGAGAGCTGGAAGAGGCACGGAAGAAGCTCGCCCAGATCCGGCAGCAGCAGTACAAGTTTTTGCCTTCAGAGCTTCGAGATGAGCACTAGGGAAGCCACTTCTGTTTAATGCAGACCCAGCTCAGAGACTGTGCCTGCCACTACCAAAGCCTTCGGGGCTGTCCGGGCCCAACCTGCCCAATCCCAGCACTTCCCCAAAGTGCCTGCCAAACCCGGGCCTGGCCCTGCCCAGCCCCACGCAAGCCTGTCCTCTCCCTGACTCCAAGTGCCTTCGTACCCTAGGGCCCCTAAGTGCCTGTTTCTCCCCAGAGTATTAACGCTCCAAGAGTATTATTAACGCTGCTGTACCTCAGTTTGAACCTGCCAGGGCCCCAGCTGCTCCACCCTGCCAGCAGCTTCCAGCCAGTCCCCACAGCCGCATCCGCTCAACTCAGCCCTTTTTGATACTATACCCTACCCCAGCTGCCTGTGGAGCTTGAGGGTTGTAAACCCTAAAAAGGTCATGCTCCAATAAAGGTGATTCTACCTACAGCTGCAGCCTGGCTTCGTGAGGAGACGGAAGATCTTCCCCAGGGCCACTGGGGGAAGAGTAGGAGTGAGTTCTGTCCCCTGGCTTGATTGGTTCAAGAGGGGAGCAGAGGAGATTGGAGCTCATCAGGCCCCTTTCTCCTGCCTGCACCCAGCAGTCACCCTCCTCGGGAAGGTGTGCCTGCAGAATCGTCCTCTGTTCCCATCTCACTGGCCAAGCACTGAGCTTCTAGTGAGCCACTGCTCAGTTAGAGTATATAAGGAGACTTCGGGTTTAGTCCCTGGCCAAATTCCAGTTTTCAAAAGCAACCTTACTAAAAATTATAAGAGTATAAGGCTGGAGCGATAGTGGTTGAGCACTTGCTGCTCTTGCAGAAGATATGGATTCAATTCCCAGCACCCACATGGCAGCTCACAACTGCCTGTAACCCCAGTTCCAGGGGGATTCGATGTCGGCTTGTGAGCCTGTTCTCTGTCACATGAACTCACGTGGGCACATACACATAAGTAAATGAAGACTGGAATATAGATGCCCTCTTCTGGCCTCTAGGGGACACGCACACAAATTCTTTTTTAAATATTTGTGTGTGGTTCTCAGGTGGTATTGTTGATTGATTTGGGGAATTCCTGTCAAAAACAGGAAGAGGAACTTGATCCACCTTTGAGACTACAGTCTCTTAGAGGGGCAGAGCGCCCCCTAGTGGCCAGGCAAGAGTTGGTTACTGTCCAGGTTCCATGAAGGGAGCCGGTCAAGGAGGTACATACATACTGTCTTCCAGTCCCCTCTTCACCCGCTCTGCCCACAGCATGACAGCCCTCTTGTGTCAGTGAGTGTTTTTATGTGTGACTTTTGTGGGTTTTGAGCCAGTCCTGCTGCCCAGTGTAGTATTCCAGTACTTCGCCCTCCAAGTAGAAAACAGCGCTCACTTGCTGCTGCTCTGGGTACCTTGCGCCGTCGGCTTCCTCCCCATTACAGTAAGTTTAAAGTGGATGGAAATGGTTTGTCCTCTCCAGGGCAGCCCACTGGGGTCGGTGCCAACTCCCTACCGTCTCTCCTGTCACCTGTGATTCAGCCATTCAATATTTACTAAGCCATGCCTGTGCTAAGCACTGGAAAATCAAGCTGTATTATCACTTCTCTGACGCACAGACTGGGAACTCCACCACATACTGAGGTAGGTCCTGAACCCCAGATTCAATGTCACAGGACTGTGACTTGAGGGCCTGGGAGATCAAGTCTCTTCCACAGCCTCCCACACGAATAGTAATCTAGACTGAGCTCTTCTATGAGCCCAGGACAGCTGCTTCCTCCTGCCGCACTTCCTTATGGTGTCCTCAGGAGCTGCAGCCAATCACGGCCATCTCTGTGGTGATAGCTTGGAAACCTGGGAAGCTGCTGCTGCAGCAGCCTTTGGCTGTTCTTCAGATGGGGTCTCCCCCTCTGGAGATTCTCCAAGACCCTTTCAGCTATCCAGAGGTCAAAATTAGCTTCACAATGAGGCACTGAAGAAAACCTTCTTTTTCACAGCATCAACATTTCACAGTGTGGAAAAAAATACTGTGGAGTAAAACTGTCTCAGCACGGACCAAGGCGGTGGCCCCAAATTACACTAATCATTATGTAGTCACTATACATTAGCATATAAGACATAAATGCAACTTCATAAGATTTTGGGGGAAAAAAGTTTACAACAGAAAATGGACGGTGGTGGCGCATGCCTTTAATCCCAGCACTCGGGAGGCAGAGGCAGGAGGATCTCTGTGAGTTCGAGGCCAGCCTGGTCTCCAAATCGAGTTCCAGGAAAGGCGCAAAGCTACACAGAGAAACCCTGTCTCGAAAAACAAAAAATATATATTTTTTGGGGGGGGGTCAGGCTTTCACTATGTAGCTTGTAGCTTTGACTGGCCTCAGACTCATAGAGATCCACCTGCCTCTGTCTCCTGAGCGCTGGGATTAAAGGTGTGCACTACCACATCCTGCTTATTTAAGAATGTTCTTGAGTATCCTAGACATGTTGACACTTCCCTGTAATTCCAGTATGAGAGAGGTAGAGACAGAAGATTCAAGAGTTCAAAAAAAGTCTCAAATAAATTGTAAAAAATAATTTTATTGTCTTTGAGGTTTTTGGTGTGTGCACTTAATGTATATATATAAATGTGTGTATGCACACATGTACACAGCTGTGCATGTGAGGAGGCCAGAGAAAAACTTGATGTCCTCTGTCGCTCTCCATCTCATCCTCTGGAGACTGGCTCTGTCACTGAGCCTGGGAGAGTGTAGCTGAAGTTTTCCTGGTCTTGACTGACCTACAGTCAGGACAAATCTCTCTCACTGGCCAGTCCCGCAGCCCCTCGGACCCAAGCAAACATACAGAGACTTATTACTTATAAACTGTATGACTGTGGCAGGCTTTTTGTTATCTAGTTCTTATATCTTAAATTAACCCATTTCTATAAATCTATACCTTGCCACATGGCTCGTGGCTTATTGGTATCTTACATCATGTTTCTCATCGAGGTGACTGGCAGCATCTCTCTGTCTCAGCCTTCCACTTCCCAGAATTCTTCTTGTCCCACCTATACTTTCTGGATGGCTACTGGCCAATCAGCACTTTATTTATCAATCAATCATCCACAGCAGGCAAGGCTGGTGGCTAACGAGCCCTAGCAATCCCGGCTTCACCTCCCACAATGCTGGGGTTAAAGGTACATAAGGGCCACACCCAGATCTTTAAGTGAGTGCTGGGATATGAATGCTCATGCTGGCTCAGTAAGTTCTTACCCACCTAGCCATCATGCCATTCTCCTCTTTAAAAGGAAAGGTCTCAGGACTGGGAAGATACCTCAAGCATGAAGACCTGAATTTGGGATGCCACAAAAGGCTGGGTGTAGCTGGGCAGTGGTGGCACATGCCTTTAATTCCAGCACTTGAGAGGCAGAGGCAGGTGGATCTCTTTGAGTTCAAGGCCAGCCTGGTCTACAGAGTGAGTTCCAGGACAGCCAAGGCTACACAGAGAAACCCTGTCTCAAATTAAAAAAAAAAAACAAAAAAAAAAAACAAACGAACAAAAAAACCAACTGGGTGTGCCCATGCATATCTATAACCCATTGCTAAGAGTCAGAGAAAGGCAGGTACCAGGGCCTCAGTGGCCAGCCAGTATAGCCTAAATGGAAGTTCATTAAGAGATCCTGTCTCGCCGGGCGGTGGTGGCACACGCCTGTAATCCCAGCACTTGAGAGGCAGAGCCAGGCGGATCTCTGTGAGTTCGAGGCCAGCCTGGTCTATAGAGCTAGTCCAGGACAGGCTCCAAAAGCTACAGAGAAACCCTGTCTAAAAAAAAAAAACAAAAAAAAAAAAAGATTCTGTCTAAATAGGTAGAGAGCAATAGAAGAAAATGTCTGACATCAACATCTGACCTCCCCACCTACATGCACAGACAAGCACACACACACATATCCAACAGGATCAGGGTATCATGTAGCCCAGGCTGGCATTGAACTCACCATATAGCCAAGGGTGACCTTGAACTCCTGATCCCCTTATCTCCACCTCTCAAGTGCTGGAATTATAAGTGTGTAGCACCATGCCCAGTTTATTTGGTTCTGGAGACTGAACTCAAGGCCGTGTACATTCTGGTGAAGCACTACCAAGTGAGCTACATCCTCAGCCCTGAATTGTGTGTGTGTGCGTGTGTGTGTGCGTGTGTGTGTGTGTGTGTGTGTGTGTGTGTGTGTGTGTGTGTGTGTGTGTGTTTTAAAGAAGGGTTTCACTATGTAGCTCTGGCTGGCCTGCAACTTGCTGTGTAGACCAGGCTGGCCTTGAACTCATAGGTGCTGAAGATTTATTTTTATTTTATGTGTGTGTGGGTTCACTCATTCGTGGTGCACCTGAATGTATGTATGTGCACCGCATGTGTGAAGTACCTGCTTTAGCCTGAAGAGGGTGCTATATCCTCTGGAACTGAAGTTACAGGCCATTGTGAGCCGTTATGGGAACCAAACCTGGGTCCTCTGCAAGAACAGCAAGTGCTTTTAACTGCTGAGCCATCTCTCCAGCCCCTGGATCTTAATTCTTAAGTAAAAACTTTTCCTCTCTTTTCTTCTCTCTTCTTCTCTCTGTGTGTGTTGTTGTTGTTATCTTTGTTTGGGACAGGGTCTCATGTAGACCAGGATGGCCTCAAATTCACTAGGTGGCCAAAACTGGCCTTGAACTCCTCATCTTTCCGTCTCTACTTCCAAGGGCTAGCATTATGACCATGCTGACTAGGCCTAAACAAAAGCCTTTTCAGTGACTCCGCCAATGAACTTTGAAATACACACGAAGCATTTCAGCATGCACAAGTGTGATGGCTTCCCTGAGGAAAGCAGGCCGTTTGTAAGTGTGAATCATTTGACATGATTGCGTGTGAGTGTGTGTGTAATACCATGTTTGCTTGAGAAGTGGCCGAAAAACTCTGGTTCTTAGACTTGGATATCTGGCAGATCTGTTCTCACAAAGGAACAATGAATCAGTCACATCAGAGAAAAATCTGACAGTATTTGTTACCAATTATACAATTAAAAATTTCAAGTGAAACTGGGTGGTGGTGGCACACGCTTTTAATCCCAGCACTCGGGAGGCAGAGCCAGGTGGATCTCTGTGAGTTCGAGGCCAGCCTGGTCTACAGAGCGATATCCAGGACAGGCTCCAAAGCTACAGAGAAACCCTGTCTCAAAAAAAAAAAAATTTCAAGTGAAAATTCTAATTTTAAATGACTTTTCTCTGACACCATGACTTCATAGCTTCCCCAAATTAAAACATAGTTGTAGACTCTCTGATGAAATAAATCAAGATATTAAAGAATGTGATATTTTGATATAGTAAATTTATTGAAATGTGTCAACATTTGGAACATCTGTGTGGGTCAGTGAATCAATATTTTCTAAATGACCAATGAATGATATAACAAAACTATATGTGAGTAAATGATTACCCCAAAGAAGGATAAGAAGTTCAAGGTGGACTTGGTGGCACACACCTTTGATCCTGGGCAGAGTAAGGTGAGAGTTCCAGGCCAGGCCAGTCTACATAGCAAGTTCCAGATTAGTCAGGGCTACATAGAGGGACTCTGTCTCAAAAAAAAAAAAAAAAAAAAAAAAAAAAAGTTCAAGGTCATCCTCAGCAATTCAAGACCAGCCAGCCCTGGGGTACATGAAACCCTGTCAATCCCCTCCCAGAAAAAAAAATTAACAAATGTAATAATTGCTATGCTTCACTAATTTGAGGGAGGGAGATATACTTTATTATTCAAAATGTTATTTATAGTAACATGATGGTGCTGTGGGATGGTCTGTATGTCAAACATGTTGCTTATTGGTCAATAAATAAAACACTGATTGGCCAGTGGTCAGGCAGGAAAAAGTATAGGCGGGACAAGGAGGAGAGAATTCTGGGAAGTGGAAGGCTGAGCTGGAGACACTGCCAGCCGCCACCATGACAAACAGCATGTGAAGATGCCGGTAAGCCACAAGCCATGTGGCAAGGTATAGATTTATAGAAATGGATTAATTTAAGATATAAGGACAATTAGCAAGAAGCCTGCCACGGCCATACAGTTTGTAAACAATATAAGTCTCTGTGTTTACTTGGTTGGGTCTGAGCGGCTGTGGGACTGGCGGGTGACAGAGATTTGTCCTGACTGTGGGCCCAGTAGGAAAACTCTAGCTACATGATGGTGTATAATAGGTGTGTGCACATGTGTGTATATGTGCATATGTGTGTATGTGTGTATATGTGCATATGTGTGTGTATGTGTGTATATATGTGTGCATATGTGTGTATGTGTGTGTATGTATGTGTGTGTATATGTATGTGTGTGTATGTGTGTGTATGTATGTGTGTATATGTGTGTGTATATGTGTGTGTATGTATGTGTGTGTGTGTATATGTATATGTACGTGTGTATATGTGTGTGTATGTATGTGTGTGTATGTGTATGTATGTGTGTATATGTGTGTGTATGTGTGTGTATATGTGTGTGTATGTGTGTGTGTATATGTGTGTGTATGTGTGTGTGTGTGTGTGTGTGTGCGCGTTGTTTGAGACAAGGTCTAATGTAGTCAGGCTGGCCTTGAACTGGATATGTGGCAGAGGGTGGCCTGGAACTTCTCCTCCCGCACCACCTGGGTGCTGAGATCACTGGTGTGAGCCACACGGACCATTTCGTCTGTGTTAGGGGTGAACCCAGGGTTGGAGCATGCTAGGCAAACCATTCCAGCCAAGCTCCATCTCCAGCCTTTACTTTTGTGGTTTTTAAAGAACTCGTAACTATTTTATACATGTTCTGAGCTTGCATCCTAACGCATCGAGTGTTGATTCTGATAACACCTTCCACAAAAGCTATTGGGGGATCTTCAATGATTCCTAAGCTCATAGTTCTAACAGCAAAAACATTTGCGGCCTTCTGCTAGGCCGTTCATTTCTCTAAATCCACACCGTATTAGCTGGCGTATTTGAGCGCCTGGAAGCTACGTAAAATCCGCACTGCGAATATTTACTACTTACTCTAAGCCTGGTACAGTTCAAGGGGCTGCGGACTCAACTAAGGACAAGAGTCCTTGCTCTGGAGGACTCACGGGACAAACAGGCACAAGAATGGGTAGCAGACTAGGCTGAGAATCAAGGTTTACACGGGAAAACAAGGGCCTCCTAGATGGAAGGGGCCAGGAGGGGCAGCGGCCAGGGCAGGGCTTCCCAGAAGAGCTGACACCTGATCTGAGCCTTAAAGGCCACTGGCAATCAATTTAGGGAAGGGTGTTTTAGAGAGAGGGAACAGCATGCGTAAAATGTGGACGCTGTTAAGAAAGGTCTGGCTATTTCCAGCCCCTGTCCACAGCTCAACATGAATGTGAGGTGAAGCACCAATCTGAGGGCTGGAATGAGGCTGGAAACTGAAGATGAGGCTAGCGAAGTAGGCAGGGGCCCAAACAAAGAGCACTTCTACCATATTAAGAAATGTGAATGGGTTTTGTTTTGTTTTTCTTTTTAATATTGAAGGCGCAAAAGGAATAGGGAGGGGGCACTGGAGGATTTTTCTATTCCACTAACTTAAAAAAAAATATATTTGGCAGCAAAAGCCAGGAGTAGTTAAATAAATGAAGGAACTAGAGAACCAGAAACAAGAAAGGCCACAACCGACCCAGAAAGCACCAGGCACTGTTCAAGAAAGCAAGCTCAGAGCCCACTTCGACTTCCAGGAGCCAGAAGGAGCAAGAAGGCTCTCCAGGATTCCAGGCGTATGAAGAGTGAAGGACAAGGACGGGGAGAAAGCTAAACCCTAGGGGTCTAGCATAGGCTTATCAGATGGACGGGAGATATCTTTGTCTTTCACAGAATTTAGGGAACACACCGCAGTGGGCTGGAGTCAACGCCAAGGTCAGTCCTGTGTGCTCTAGCTGGTGTGAGTCTAGTTAGGCAGTGAAGCAGATGAGGAGTCCCTTTCCCGCCCCTTGCACACCCGCCGGCCCTCTGCCCAGGATTCCCACGGTGGTCCTCAGCCCGCCAGCAAATCCCAGGCCTCCGACCCCTCTGCACCCGCTGGTCCCGGCGAGGCGCTGCCCACTCCCTCCCCGGCGCCAGGGCGCGGGCTCCCCTCGCCCACCCGAGAGGGGGAGAACTCCGCCACGGTCGCCCAGCTCCGCCGGGGTTGGCAGAAGCCTCGGAGGAGGGGACGTCTCACCGCCCGCTCCCAACGCCGCCGGGCGTTCCCTTCGGCTCTCGGTGGCCCGGCCCCGCCCCTCCACGGGGAAACATCCCAAAAAAGGTCAGAAAAGAAAATTCGGAGTCAAGTTGGCCCATTGGGGAAGACCGCCGAGTCCGCTGGGAGAAGTGGGGAGGAGGGCGGGCGCCGGGGAAAGAGAGAGCGGCGAATGGGGGGGAGCAGACAGAGCCCCAGGGGGCGGGAGCGCCGGGTCCCGGGTGGGAGTGGGGGTGGGGAGAGCGCCCTGGCCAGCCGGGCTGCAGCCTCGTGGAAAATATGCGGGGCACGTGGGGGGCGGGGCGGGCGGGAGCTGAGAACCTGGCTCTGGGCACTGAGACTGGGAGAGGACACTAGGTTAATAGATGCCAGGCCCGCCCCTGGGGGCAGCAGGCCTCCTGCCTCAGTTTCCCCAAGCCCTCGAAGAGACTTCGCCACCACCTTCTTCATGTCGGCAGCGCAAACCCGGAGTCTGGGACCCGGGGTAAACTGAGGCACTCGAGGCGTGCTGGAGATCCGCCTCCTAAGAGACATTTAATCTGGGGGGATTTACAGGAAACTTCTAAATTAAGGGCAGCGGCTGCTGCTAGCTGAGGGGGGGCACGCGGTCCCTGCGCCCGGGCAGCTGCCGTGAGCTCACGCCCTGAAATAGCCCCGCGGGCCCCAGCCCCAGCTGCCACTGGGCCCGGCTGTCACTCAGAGGAAGCGCTGAGCCCCCGGCCCGAGGGTCCTATCCCCTCTGCTGACCGAGGTTTTTACAGCCCTTAATTTTCCTTCCGACGGCTGGCGGGGGAAGCGGGGAGGCGGGGCCAGGACCCGAGGGGGCGGACCGGAGGGGTGGGCGCAAAGAGCAGCCGCGCCCCGCGACCGGGCAGTGCTTCTGCCCCTACAAGGTTTGGGACTTGGTGGGGGAGGGTCCCGGCCCCCGGCTCCGCCCGGTCCCTCCCCGCCTTTTAGGCGCCCGCGCTCCTGGGACATCCCAGTCCCTCTCGGTCCTCCTGATCTGTCCCCCCCCTGTGCATCCAGTGCTCGCAGACAGCCGAGTCTACCCAAGTCTTCACAGCCCGCCCGTCGGCCCACCCCCCACTGCAGCCATGGACGCCATCAAGAAGAAGATGCAGATGCTGAAACTGGACAAGGAGAATGCCATCGACCGCGCGGAGCAGGCTGAAGCCGACAAGAAGCAAGCTGAGGACCGATGCAAGCAGGTGGGGTCCAGTGTACCCTCCCCCTCTCTCCCCCAGCCTTGGGTCTGCTCTCTAAGGCCTTCCTATCAATGTAGGGGCTGGGCCTTCCCCGGACCTTCCAGAGTTCAGCCCTAACTGGAACTCTCACCCCACCCACCATAGCCTGAGGAGTCCCCAGTCACCACTCCTGTCATTCCAAAGCTGCAATGGGTCCTTGCCTCTTGAGGTTTCAACTTTCTCCTCCCAGGGCCTCCGGCGGACTGGACTGTCTCTCCTTAACCCTTCTTCTCCCCCAACAATCTCCAAGTATCTCCTAGAACGCCCCCCCCACACACACACACACACGCACACACATCCTTCCCAGGCCTGGCCTTCCTTGCCTCCAGGGCCTGACCCAGACCTGGCTGATCAAGTCTCTCTCTTCCACAGCTGGAGGAAGAGCAGCAGGCCCTCCAGAAGAAGCTGAAGGGGACGGAGGATGAGGTGGAAAAGTATTCCGAGTCTGTGAAGGATGCCCAGGAGAAACTGGAGCAGGCCGAGAAGAAGGCCACCGACGTGAGTGTGGGTTTGGGGAGGTTTAGCGGCCCTAGGACACTGGCGAGGAGCCCTAGGCATGAGCGCGAAGGGAGAAAGGGACCTAGGTCTCCAGCACCAGAACAGACATGGTTTCCTCTGTGTAACACCAGCCAGGGGCAGGTTTACACAAGTAACTCTGGGTAAATCAAAACCACCTACTACTTCCCCCCAGGACTCAGCCCTGTAATTCCCTTTGGGTCCAGCCCTTAGAATGCACAGTGATTGAATGGTGAGTCATTGTGAGGGGGGGAGGTGAGAATTTACCATCCCTCCCCCCCCCCTTGATTAATCCTCCTTCTGAGAACCAAGAGGAGGAGACTGCAGCCACATTTGGTGTGTGTGAGGGTTGGGGTTGAATGTGGGGAGCTAGCGGGCAGGAGAGGGAGAGTGTTCCAAAGATGGGGCTCTGATTTGAATTACAGCACTAAGGGGCCCTTAGGAAGTCCCTGCCCCTGACCTTCTGGCACCAGCTGCTGCCCTGGAGCCTCGGCTCAGGTTCTGATGGCTCCTCATTTACCCTCATTAAGCTGTCAACCTCAGGCCAGGCCACAGGGCAGAGGCCCAGGGCCACAACTGCCAAAGCAGCCACCTTGGTAGGCTCCGCTTACCCTGAGGTTTCCCTGCCTGTCCCCAACCAGACTTCTCTACTTCCTCCGTTCCCCACGCAGGCACGCACGCACGCACGCACGCACGCACGCACGTCTTCATAGGACTACAGACGGCGCTTTCACTGTTGCCTGCCTCAGTTTCTTGTTTTAGGTTTAGGATGAGTCTGTAAGCAGGGCCTGGGGGTGAGCAGCACAAGCCCTGGTCTGAGCACCTGAGATGGGGTTGGTGTTGCTCATTCTCCACTTCTCCAGCCCCCCGGAGCTGGGCTTCTTTGACCTCTACTCTCAAGTTTTGGTTGTCGACCAGCTCTGGCACTTGGGAGGAAACTGACCTGCAGCTGCTCGCAAAGTTGACCCTGGGCATCTGATACTCTATAAATAACCAAGGCTCAGTGCAGCTGGAGGCAAGACTGGAAACCCAAGGAGCTTGATGGGGGGTGTGGGGGGTGGGCAGGGACAGTTGGGGAAGCAGGCAGCCCTGCCAGTAATAAATAGGAAATGTGGCCCGATTTTAGAGCGTCCCCTTGAACACAGCCGTTAACTTACATGGTTAACTCACATGGTGCCTCGATTTCTCTTCTCTTCTGTTTCCCATTTAGCCCATGGGGGCTATTGGAGTGACTATCCTGTAGTGGGAAAGCCCTGAGCATCCATAGCTTAGAAGAACAGACATGACAGATATCAGCCCTGGGTTGACCCCCCGGACTTCTCAAACTTGGCAGTCATGTGTTGCCCTACCGCCTCTCTGGAGTAAGCCCTCAGTGCCCCCCAGAGCCATTCTCCCCTGCGCTGTCTCCAGAGTGTTTCCACATTGAGTCACTGGGCCCTGTGCCCATGATGGACTGTTGTTCTAGGTGGCGAAACTCCAGGTGTGGAAGGCACCTGGAGGACAAGCTAGAGACCACATTCTATATATGGCGATGTTTCTCTTGCCCTGTAGCGTTGCCCAGGGCCTGCCTTCTCTGCCAGCCTCGCCCATCAGAGCGCTGCCCCCCAGCTCTTCCTCTCCACTAGTCCGGGCCTTTCTTCTTTTCGGTCTTAAATCTCAACAGGGGTCTCTGTTTTTGTCTTGGAGAATGAGAAGGGGCTCTCTAACCTTTATGAAGGGAGGACTCTGAGCAGGCCATGTATTCACAATGGTATCTACAGAGTGTCACTATTTCCCATAGTGATAATTAGAATCAACTGGGAACTTAGAAAAAAAAAAAAGTGGGGAGGAGCTGGAGAGATGGTTCAGTGGTTAAGAGCACTTGCTGTTCTTTCAGAGTACCTGGGTCCAGTTCCCGATGCCTCACAACCATTCGGGCACTAGGCACACATGCAGTGCACATACATGTGGGCAAAACACCGATACATATAAAATAAAATAAAATAAAAAACTTATTTTTTAAGGCACAAGACTCCCAAGCCCCTTGGAGGGCTCAGTTCAGTGACTCTAGCGTGGAGTTGAAAACCTGTTTAGTTTTATGAAACTCACAGCTGGTCTAGTTGGTTAATAGTGCATTATCTCAGAAGCGTCCAAAGAAGGAGCTGTGATTGTTAGCTCCGATTTATGAAGGAGGAAACTGAGGCCTAGAAAGGCCAAATGTGCTGCCCAAGGTCATGTAACAAGCGTGGAGTAGCTGAGCCGTGGCTCCAAGACGACAGTCTGACTCGGAGCCAGCGCACTAAACACCACACTGGTGTTATCATCTTCCTTTACAGGCCGGCTCGCCCCACCCTACCTCTCTTTCCTCAGGGTAGCCTGGGTTTCCCTGGATCCGCTCCAAAACCTCTAAGGTTCTGCTTCCATATTGAGTCTGAGTATCATCACTTGCTTTCCCTCCTCCCACCCCTCTGTCACCTTGGCAGGGAGCCCCTCCTAGCTCCTTACAGGCCTGGCTTGCCTCTCTGGAGTCCTTGCTGAGAGTCTGCCTGGTGGCAGGTGATGTCACAGAACTTGATTCTGTGATTGGCTGCTTTTTTAGCAGCGGCAAAGTCCGGTTGTACTGAGTCTTCTCGGCGCCCCCTTACCTGAGCCAGGCTGTGCTTTGTAGGAATCACAGCTGCCTCAGACTTAGGTGTCAGCGTTTGGAGTGGCCTCCAGGGGATTACAGGAACCGACCCCCTAATCGCTAACCATGCATAGTGCCGGAGAACAGAGCTTGTGGGGGGAGTGCAGGTTTTCACCTAAGCAGAGGATTGTTTAGATGGGCGCAGATACATTGAACACACAGAAACCAGAAAGCTAAGATTCAGGAGAGGAATTGTGCTGTCCTTGGAGCTTAGGTGAGCCTCACTAAGGTGTACAAAGCCTTTTGACCTCTACCCTCTGACCCACAGGCTGAAGCAGATGTGGCCTCCCTGAACCGCCGCATTCAGCTAGTAGAGGAGGAGTTGGATCGGGCGCAGGAGCGCCTGGCTACAGCCTTGCAAAAGCTGGAGGAGGCTGAGAAAGCAGCTGATGAGAGCGAGAGGTGGGGATGGGGCCCCGGAGGGAGGCAGGTCAGGGGATGCAGGGGGAGGGACTGTCTCTGCCGCCACTGACCCCACATGCGCTTCTCTCCCGCTTCTCAGAGGAATGAAGGTCATTGAGAACCGGGCCATGAAGGATGAGGAAAAGATGGAGCTGCAGGAGATGCAGCTGAAGGAGGCCAAGCACATTGCTGAGGACTCAGACCGCAAATACGAGGAGGTGATGGCCTTGCCCCACTTCACTCTCACCCACGGTCCCCAGAGTCCCAGTCGGTCACCGCTGACCCACTTCTCTCTCCCACTTCCCCTCAGGTGGCCAGGAAGCTGGTGATCCTGGAAGGAGAGCTGGAGCGCTCAGAAGAGAGAGCTGAGGTGGCTGAGAGGTAAGGCTACCCTGGGGGTGTGAAGGGAACAGTAGAAGAGCTGAGGGCTCTGCTGTGGGGCACTGTGCACACTGGTCAGGTAGTTCCCCAGGCCAGAGGCCACAGGGACAAGCCTTGTCCTCTGATCTATGCCTGCTGCCCCCAGCCGAGCCAGGCAGCTGGAGGAGGAGCTTCGAACCATGGACCAGGCCCTCAAGTCGCTGATAGCCTCAGAGGAGGAGGTAGTAACCTCTCTGGGCCTTTCTAGGCAATGGCACCTTTTCCCACCTCGTGTCTCTCCTTAGCTCAGCATCTCAGGCTGCTGTCTCTCTCCCGCAGCAGGAATTCGGGGCTGGGGGTGGGGTTGCGGCTTCCAGGCTCATGGCTATCACTCTGCTCACCACTCTGCTCTTCTCTTTTCTCCTCCTCCCCTCCCCCACTGGGCCACCCCCCCACCACTGTCCCACCTCACTGTGCCTTCACACTCCACCCTGGCACACACCCCTGCAGTAAATGTGGGGACCTAGAGGAAGAGCTGAAAATTGTTACCAACAACTTGAAATCCCTGGAGGCCCAAGCGGACAAGGTAGAGGGGGCGGCGGGGCAGTGAGGATGGGGTTGTGCAGGGCAGAGAAGAGGGCGTAGGGAGGGAGGGCTAGCTGCTTCGTGAAGATCAGCAGGAGCTGAAGGATTCAGGATGAAGGAAGCAGTTTGCTGACAGCATGTGTGTGTCTCTTAAAGTATTCCACCAAAGAGGACAAATACGAAGAGGAGATCAAACTTCTGGAGGAGAAGCTGAAGGAGGTGAGATTGCCCGTGGCAGGAAACTGAGGGTTTGAGACCAGAAAAGAAGGGTGAATGCGGGGAGGCTCTCTGGGAAGGTCTCTTTCTTGGCCATGCCTCCTATCCCTTCTTTTTTCCAGGCTGAGACCCGAGCAGAGTTTGCTGAAAGATCTGTGGCAAAGTTGGAGAAAACCATTGATGACCTGGAAGGTAAAAAGGATACTCCTCTACACCCGTCCCGATCAGCTTGCCCCTGATCCCATTGTTAAATGAGCTGGATTACACGGGGCTCCACAGACTCTGGTGAGCCGTGTCCATAGTCCAAGGAATTAGGACAGTCCACTCCACTGCTTCTCAAGTTTAGAATGTATGAAGAGTTATAAACAGATTGCTGGGGCTGGAGAACTGGCTCAGTGGTTAAGAGAACTGGCTGCTCTTCCAGAGGACCCGGGCTAGAGTCCCAGCATCTACATGGTGCCTCACAAGCTTCTGTAACTCCAGTTCTGGCCTCTTCTGGCCTCTGTTGGCACTGTGCATGCACATAGTATACAGACATGCAGGCAAGACACCCATACATGTGAAAAAAAAATTTTTTTTTTGAGACAGGGTTTCTCTATGGAGCCCTGGCTGTCCTGAAACTCTGTAGACCAGGCTGGCCTCAAACTCAGAGATCCACCTGCCTCTGCCTCCTGAGTGCTGGGATTAAAGGCGTGCGCCACTGCTGCCCAGCACATTTTTTTAAATCTAAAAATAGAAAACATATTCCTGGGCTTGGAAGGTGGCTCAGTGAGTAAAGCACCGTGCCACAACGTGAGGACGTGAATTCTGATACCCAGAACGCATGGAAAAGCTAGACACAGAGTCTGGAGCTCCAGAGCTCCTAACACTAAAGGATAGGGAAGGGGGCGTGGAGACAGGAGGATGGCTAGAAGCTCAACTGGCCTGGCATTCGAAGTGATAAGATTCATCTCAAACAAGGTAGAAGATAAGGACCAACATCAAAGTTGACCTCTGACCTCCACACAGAAACCATAGTATACACAAACACACCCGCACACACACACACATATCATTACATATCCACACCATTTTTAAAATTGGATTCCTGAGGGCTGGAGTGGCAGAGCACATGGGAGGCCCTGGTTTAATGGAAATAAATTAATGAGTAATAAATAAATGAGAAGAAAAAAGAAAAACAGATTCTAGATCCTACTCCAAATGATCCCTTTCCCTGGACAGGATCTTTTTTTTTTTTTCTTCGAGACAGGGTTTCTCCGTGTAGTTTTGGTGCCTGTCCTGGAACTCACTCTGTAGCCCAGGCTGGCCTCAAACTCATAGAGATCCGCCTGCCTCTGCCTCCCGAGTGCTGGGATTAAAGGTGTGCACCACCACCACCTGGCCCTGGACAGGATCTTACTCTGTAGACCAGGCTGGCGATCCCCTGGAATCTGGCTCCACAATGCTGGTATTACAGGCTTGGGCCACCAGCTCCTTAATGCTGATGTGGTTATTGTCCAAGGACAAAAAACAATCGTCTTATTGCATTGTAAGGATGCCCCACCCCCTTGTGCTGGGGATGGAACCTCCAGCCTTGTATGTTTTAGACCAGTGCTCTACCACAGACCTGCCTGAAGCCCCGAGATTTCTTTACTGAATCCAGAGCTATTTGATTGTTGGTTTTATTCAGTGCTAGGAATTGAACCTAGGGCCTCATAAATGTTAGGTAAGTTCTTTGCTACTGAGCTATATCCCCAGCCACTATTTGATCAAATATCAGGATTTACACAATACTGTTAATGGAAGATACTGCTTTGAGCTACACTTGGCAAATCCGGAAATCCAGGTATTGGCTGGTTTGTGGCTACTGCGCTTACCAGCGAAGGTCGTCTTTCTCTTTTCTTCTGACAACCCTTTTACTTTCATTAGCCCCCATGCTCCTTTTCCAGTCTTCTCAGGCAAGCAGGACCTTTTATCTCCACCTTTAGGACTTTAGACTTTCCTGGTCAGCACCCTTCCTTCCTCTCTTAAGCATGCATGCATGCCTGCTCAGAGCACCGCCCACAGGCTCCTGGGAGATGCTGCAGCGGGGAGTGAGAAGTTGGGGTGCAGAGGACAAAGAGAAGCCAGGGGAGAGAAAGGGGAAGAGGAAGCCCTGACTGCCATCTGGCCTGTCCTCCGGCCTCTCTCTTCTGTCCATCTCTGATTCTGTTTTCCATTTCATCATCTTCTCTCCCTTCTCTCCTTCTGCCTTCCTGCCCTCCTCCACCTCTTCCTCCCCTCCATCTCCTCCCCCCCCATGCTCTCCCCTCCCTCCCCCCCATGCTCCTCCCCCCTGCCCTCCCCCTCTCGGACTCCCCAGACGAAGTCTACGCACAGAAGATGAAGTACAAGGCCATCAGCGAGGAGCTGGACAACGCACTCAATGACATCACCTCCCTCTGAGTCCACACCGTTGTGGCCTTCCCAGGCCCCCTTCTCTTCTCTCTTTCCATTCTCTCCCGGGGGCGGGGCAGCCAGGAGGAGCACAAATCGGCAACATTGCATAGCCAGGCCCCGGGTAGCGGATGGAGCGGAGGGAGCGCCCGTCACTCCTGACCCCCACTCTGGCACTGGCCCTATCCTGCTCTCTATCCACCATCCACTGACCTCCCACCTCCTCTACTACTTAATAAACTCTGAACTTGGTCTCCACGCTGTTTTCCTGGCCCCCCTCACCCCTCACAGCTCTTCATCACTGTCAAAGCACTGGTTTACTCCTGAGACCCTGGCTTTTACCCATGTCCTCAGTCTTGTGACACTCAGCCCTCCCACAGAACACTGTGGCCCACACAGATCCTTCTGCATGACACTCCCAGCCTGTCTCTTTCTGATAATCAATGCATGTGACACATGGGGGCCTATCAAGCACCACCTCCCTTTTTGTCTGTCGCCCATCACTGACCTTGGAGCACTTATCTGGGATTCCAGAATCTGATGGAATGGCTGGGAGGGAAGCGGGGTGGTGAGGCACAGGGGAGGGGCTGGAAGCTCAGAAAAGGTCTGGCATGAAGTCGGAAAAGTATTGGATCTCAGCAAGAGGGGCTTTCACAGCAGCCGCAGGTCTGTTTTCTGTCCCAGTTCTGTCTGTCTGACCCTCCCTTTCCTGGCTGAACCTTTGTCTTCCCTTCTGTTTTCAACTTTCCTAAACCTAAAGGAAGACAACCCCGTTTATGATACAGGCCTCCCCATGCCACGGATACTACCCCAGCCAAGGCCTGGCGTGGGATTTGTGTCTGTCAGTCTACCCGTTTGCCCCAACCATAGGCCCCAGGTCCACAAGTGTCTCCTAACATGTTTGCGTGTGTGTGTGTGTGTGTGTCGCCTCTCCCTGTCCTTGGCTCCCTCCCTCACGTTCCTTCCTCCGGCTTCCCCTCCCCCACCTCACCTGTTGCTTCCCCTCACAGAGACTTTGGCTAGTGCCAAGGAAGAGAACGTGGAGATTCACCAGACCTTGGACCAGACCCTTCTGGAACTCAACAACCTGTAAGGGCTGGCCCTGCCGCCTACCAGACTATATAGTTGCCTCCTGAGGCCAATAAACTGATGTTCCTGGCATGCCAGGGCCCTTGGAGCCTTCTTTTGGTTATAGTGCTGGGAAGACCCCTGAATGAGCAGGGCCTGGCTCCTGTCCCTGCAGGGGAATCCCCTTTTTAATGGGAGCTCTGAGGTGTGGGTGCTGGACTCAGCAAACAACTGTGTGAAGCAGTTTCCTAGTGGTTAGGAAACTATCCTGGCCTCCAGGCCTCACAGGGCAAAGCCACCATCCATGGCACAAGTCTGTTTCAACAGTCACTGGGCAGACATTCTAGAGGCAAAACTGCAGGAAAGGACAGCTTCCTTGACAGGGTGAAAGCGGAAAGGCTCACTCAGTGCGAACTGAAGCTTAGAGGGTGTGGCCAAGCCAATCTCCTGACTCCAACTGCTCTGTGCTCTTGCCCCAACAAGATCCATATTCTAATCCCAAGAAATTTCAAGCTAGTCAGAAAGAGGCACTGTGTGGCTGAGCAAAGAATTTGAAACGGAGGAGCTCATCTTGGGTTAACGGGTCAGGCCCAGTATCATCAGGCTACAGAGTAAGACTGTCTAGAAGGGAAAAGAGGAAAGACAATTGTGGGGTGGGAATAAGGTGAAAGGCAGCAGGTGAAGGTGTGACAGTGGGATGAGTCGGGGTAGTGTGAGGAAGGCGCCGTGAGCAAGGTGTACAGGGAGCATCTAAAATCTGGAAATGGGCGTGTCCTCGAGAAACTCAGGAAGAACACAGCCCACTCACACCTGGAGCACATAAAGTTCATCTTGGACATCCCTGCCTCGGGACCTGTAAGAGTGTCACCTCTGAGCTTGTGGGAGTTGGTGTTTTTCCCCCGTCAGCCATGGGAAATTAATAGAACATCCTTTTGATTCATGGACAAAAGCAATTTATACATGTTTTACTAGAAATATTTATTTTAAAAATAATCGAGATGAGCCAGGCATGATGGTGCATGCCTGTAATGCCAGCACTCAAGAGGCTGAGACAGGAGGATAGAGAGTTTAGGGGACCAGATGCTTACTCAGTGGTACAGCACTTGCCTAGTTGGAACAAGATCCTGAGTTCAAACTCCATTACCATACACACTCAGTGCCAGGCCAGCCTGGGCTATATAGTAAGATTAAGGGGTGTATAGCTCAGTGGTAGAGCATTTGACTGCACAGTGAGAGCAAGAATGTCATGCCAGGCAGTGGTGGCGCACGCCTTTGATCCCAGCACTCAGAGGCAGAGGCCTTCAGGTCTCTGTTCAAGGCCAGCCTGGCCTACAGAGCGGGTTCCAGGACAGCCAGAGCTACACAGAGAAACCCTGTCGCAAGACGTGAGTCCAATCTTGCCTTTTTCACTATAAGATCCCATTGCTGTACTTTAAGGAAAAGAAGAAAAGTTAAGAAGATGAGAAAGATTCCTTGGTGGTTAAAAAGAAGCTGTATAACGGGCAGATGGGCGGGACAGGACAAGGTTCCCAGCATCCTCTAGCTGGCTTCTTAGGCTCCAGTTTCTGTCATTTCTGCTGGGCTGTAGCTGGCTCCGTCTTTGGTCCCACTTCTGTGCCTACAGAACAGGGAACTAGAATCAGAAACCCAGCCCTGAATGAGCTCATCTGCAGTCCTGGAATTCCGGCTTATACCAAAAAGGCTGTGCCAAGGGAGGGGCCATGGATACCTGTGCTGCCTCCACAGCTGTATGAGGAGGGCCACGCAGGTGGCAGCAAAGAGGATGCCAAACACCAGGGCCAGGATGTCACCTAGGGGGAAACGAGGGGCCACCTCAGGGAGTGCCATGGGTTTCCCTCCAAGCTGGCTTCCTGTACTCCTGACCCCCGCCCCAGTGAGTGCTCAGGCAGTCCCCAGGGCTTCAGTCCCCAGAACAGGCCAGCTGGGGGATGGAGGGGGAAAGCAAGAACCCTGCAGACAAGCACCATTTTCCCTCTAGCAGCTAGGGGCGAGGGATGCTGGGGGAGGGGCATCCCAGAAGATTTCTGGAGCTTCATTCTGATAAACTAAACCAGAGATACAAGGAGGCTTGAGGTGGGGGCTGGGGAGAGGGTCCCCTACCTCGCCTATCATATTGGTTTGGGGACATTTATTCTGCAGAAAAAGAAAATCCTAGCTCCTGGACTGAATGATTTACTAAAGGGTGTCCCCCAGCATCAGGAACAAGAGGGACACTGACTCACCAGCGGCAAGGCAGGAATTCATGTGGACTGAAGAGAAAAAGAGACAAGGAAGCCATGAGTACCTGTGACAGGCTGTGGCACAAATGAAGGTGCAGGAAGAGGAGGGACCCACGGTTAGGGGCTGTGGCAGCCTGGGCTATCATAGACAACTGCACACCTGGCTCCGGGCTGCTGTCCACTCCGGCAGGGAAAGAGGCCTCGATCACTCGCCCATTCAAAGGTTGTGCGGCTCGGAAATTCAGTTGTAGCCGAGAATCATGAGGTCCCCACAGGGAAACAAAGAGAGTATGGAGCTGGGGGAGGGAGGGTCAATAGGTAGTACAAGACAAAAAGAAGCAAGGGGTCCCCAACCCTCTGTTCCCTTCACCACATGGCCCCTTGACCCATCCTCATCTCTTCCTGCATTCCCATTTTCCAGCGTTCCGTGTCAGCACCACACCCCACTCTCACCTGCTTAGCGCTCAGCTTCACTGTCTGGTTGAACACAGTCCAGATGACCCCCTGGCTGCAGGGAGGTGTGGTTAGAGAGCCTTCGTATCTGTAGTAACGGCTGAGGTCCGAGGGCAGCAGAGCAGATACATCCAGCCCTGGGATCTCAATCTTTGCGCCTGTGGATAGGGCCTGGGGTTGAGGTCTCTCGACGAGATCCCATCCCCGGAAGCTCCCAGCACAAGCATAGTTTCACTGCTTCTCACTATGTGTGGTTAATCCAAAAGGAAGTAAAGGGCTTTGGGCAATTAGAGGAGGCCTTTGCATTGCCCAGCCATCTCTCCAGTCCAAAGAAAAGAGTTCATGAGCCCTCCTTTGAAGCCTTCATTCTTCTGAGTACACTACCGTATCATGCAGGACTGCCGACTTACGCCCAGATTGGAATAAAAGGAGGAAATGGAGCTGGGATGTAGTTCAGTGGTAGAGGCCCTGTATTCTGACTAGTGAGCACACCCCCACATGCACACACACATAGAATAACTTGCAAATACATTTAATATTTGTGACTATAAAAAACAGACACAAAAGCTCTGTGAGTTTCAGCTTACCAAAAACCTAAAAGTCTAGTAAAGTGAGATTTAAAATAATAATTCAGTCACTGAGAAGGGAACTAGATTCCAGCTAACGTGGGTTTTCAGTGCTGGACCTAGGGCCGCACACATGCCCTCGATCTGCTGCTAAGCTATATCCCTAGGGTTTTGTTTTGTTTTGTTTTTTTGTTTTTTTGTTTTTTTGGAGACGTGGTCTCATGTAGCACAGGCTGGCTTCCAAGTTGGAATGTAGCCAAGCACTGGTACCGTCAGTGTGCACTACCATGCCCTGCTCTAAAACATTTATAAATAGAAAATATTGATGTTTATAAATGGTAGACAGTTCTCAAAAACAGTTTAGCTTTCCATACTCAATCATATGTTTTAAACATTTTTTTTTCTCTCTACTTTGATTTTGTTTTGTTTGTTTTTGAGACAGGGTCTTACTATGTAGTTCTGATTGGCCTGGAACTCACTATGTAGACCAGGTTGGCCTTGAACTAAAGACACATGCCACCATGGCCAGCCTCAACTTTGCTTTTTTGTTTAATTTTATTTCCTGTTTGGTTTTTATTTCTAATGGTGAAGCCTGCGGACAGTGGCTCCCTCATTCCCACTTCCTCTCAACAGTTATAACCAAGCTCAGAGCCAGCTCACCCCCAACTCCTTCCATACCCCCATTCTCAGATGTGCAGTTCCTAAGGAAGCCCCAAACTGACCTTCCTCTGCAATTTCCTCCAAATGGGACAGCAGCTGTTCATAGGCACTGTTCTCTTCTGGGCTCTCCTGCAGGGGTGGACATGGGACACAATGCAAGGCAGACTGAGACCTGTTTCTAGCACTACAGGTGGAGGCCTGAACACGGGATAGGGTCCCGCAGTCTTTCCCCACTCCCCGCCTCTAAGAATGCTGGGGGATATAAAAATCTTATTATTCAAATTCTTTTACTCTTGCTTTACAAATGAATTAGATTGGTGTGCTGGATTTCAATGGCAAACTGAAGGAGGAGGAGAAAATTTACTAGATGCTTGGCCCCTCGGTGATCTGGGCTATTTCCGAGTACACTCCACGGTCTCCCGAAGAAAACCATAATACACATTGTACTGTGTTACCTCTGCATTCACTCTGATAATTCGTGAGTCTGACTCTGGGAGTGTAGTCCTGCATGCTACACCTGAGGTACTTGTCTGAACTTCGTGCTGGGAACCTCACACTAGTGAGTGACTTCCTGGCTCCCTCCTACCATGGCTAGTGCATTCTTGATCGCTACAGGTACAAAGAGGTCACTGAATACTGCATTTCATGACGGGGAGATGATGGATCACAGAAGTGGCAGAGAAGTGACTCCTCCCCAGGCCCAGTGTGTTGCGTGTGGCATTCCCTGAATGGGCCACACTCTGTCTCTGCTCATCATGTTCTCTCTGAGTGCGACATTCCTCCTTTTTCCCACCAGTGAAGGATGTAAGTTTCACCTCCTCTGTGACCACCATTTTTAGTGTTCTTCACTTATGACTGTTAAGTCAGCCTTTGCTCTGTCTGTGGGCTCCTTAAAGGAAGCCTTCTTGTAACCTGCTCCCTGGTTCCCTGCTGCTGCTGGATGAACAAAGGAGTGAATGGAGCTGACAGCTAATGGACCAGCTTGAGAGTGCTAGAATCAAGTCTTTGCTAACAAGATGCACCGAACCCATGGGATACAGTGTCAAGTGCGGTACCTGCAAAAAGGCAGCCAAAACAGCCAGGCCTCCCGGGCGACCCAAGGCTTCATGAAACTCTGAGAAAGCAGTACTGAGGTGAACCACATGGATCTAGAAGAGTGTACGGATCAGACCGAGGCCAGAGCTCTGATCACACCCTCCTTGTCCCTCTTGGGACAGCCCGATGCCCACCTCAGCAGGGAAACGGTGGCCATTGACAGTGTGCTCTGAGCCGGGGTGGTCTGAAGTCCCCCAGTGTAAATGCAACTGCAGAGCCCGGTATTCCTGCCCAGGTCCCAGAGCCATCTTCAGCCCCGGTGGCAGAGTCAGCTGTACTGCGTGGGGGGTAGCAAGGGAGCAATGTCTACCCACCCGCGGGCACCAGCAGAACCCCCAGGCACAGCTTAATTGCCACACCCCTCCGTGGGTCCCGCCCCGACACCTCACCCGTGTGGCCTGTGGCCGTTGTTGAACAGGCTGAGTTCCGGGAGAGGCTGGAGCTCATAGCCCAGTAGTTCCAGGGGTTGCAGGGTGCGGCAGAATGAGGTGAGCTCCAGGCGGATATCTACAGGGGACTGAAATCGGCCGGCACAGGCTGGGGACACCTGGGGCCAGAGTAGGGTGCCTGGGATGAGAGGAAAAAAGTGCAAGAAGTCTGATGATTAGGACAGAACCGTTAGGATAAGTAGGGGGTGGAGTCAGGAAGCTTGGAGGCGGGAGTGAGGTGGGGGGAGATCAGAGACGTGAGTCCAGGCTAAAGCTAGTATTGGAGATTGGGGGGGCGGGGACACGGCAGATCAGTGGGGCTGGACTCCCAGATTAGGTCTGTGTAAGAGGCTGTGTCTTACCTCTATAGTTCCAAAGACTGTGGCCACCCCCTGCATAAATAAGAAGAATTAGTAAGCCCACTCTTACAGCCCAGTCACTTCCCAGTGCCCCAAATGAAAAAGATTCCTTCCGGCTCTGGTGGGGCCTCACAGCCCCGGATGTCTGACAAGAACGTGCAGGTAACAGAAGCAGGCTAGGTGCAAAGCATGGTGGCCTGCCACCAGCTGTGACTCGGTCACTGGGGAAAGTTTGCAAATGCCAGCCAGGCTTCAGTCTGCAGGTCCAAATCAGCAGATCATCCGTCCTTTTCTCGGCTCATCTCGCCTTCCCACTGTCTCTTCCCTGTCTCCAGCTTCTTCCCCAAAGTTCCTACCTTAGAGCCCAGTGTGGCGGTGCACACCTGAAATCCCAGAACTCAGAGGTAGAGACAGGGGGATGGCAGAAAATAGTTCAAGGCCCACCTGATCTATACAAGAAGACCCCGCCTCACCCCTCCTTGCCCCCCTCCCCAAGCAAACCAAAGTTCCTCCCCTGGTTGATTGCTTCTTCTTACGCTGCTGCAGTTGTAAATGAGTGACAGCTGTATGCTCTCTGCAGGCCCTCTCGGACCGTTCTCTCCTCGTCGTTCTCTCTCTCTCTCTCTCTCTCTCTCTCTCTCTCTCTCTCTCCTTTTCCCCCTCTCTGTCCATTCCTCAGTCTTATTCCGCTCCCACTCCCCCCTTCTCATCTCTCCCAACTATTCTCTCCTTTAGGGAGAAGGGCTACCTATTAGAGTACAGTTTTCTTCCTGCATGCTCTGCTAGGGTTGGGGTGTGGGGAGGGGAGGCCTGAAACTACCTGAGCCTCGATTTGGAAGCTGATGACCACTTACCTTTTCCGTCCTTGTGGGGACCTTGACTGTCCTCAGGAGGCTCAACAGTGGGTAGATCCTCTAACTTCAGGGAATCCTCCTTTTGGGCTTCAGAATTACCTCCAGGTGGATCCTCCCCACCAGGTGGATCCGCCTCTCCAGGTGCATCCTCTTCACTGGGCAGATCCTCCACGCCCAGAACATCCTCCCCAGATGAACTTTCTCCCAAGGAGGGCTCCCCCTGCATTCCGGACAGGCCCTGGGGATGAGCAGACGCTAGGAGCAGCAGAAGCAGCGGCAGCGGTACAGCAGGAGCTGGGATTAGTAAAGGGGGCCAGGGGCTAGGGCCCAGGGAAGCCATGCGACTGACTGGGGTGTCCCAGGACACGGTGTGTACGGGCTGTACGTGCATCGGAAATAGGAGCTGGGTGGGGGAGGAGCAAGCCTTGAGGGGAGCAGGCTGACTCACAGAATGCCCTTTTGTAGAGATGGAGCCAAAGTCCCACAGGTCTGTCTGGCCCTGTGCCCCCTCCCCGATACCGAAGCCTGGACCCAGGTCGGGTAAGAGGTAGGGTTGGGGTGATAGGCAAGTGTGTTCACAGGCAGAAGGTTATCAGGATCACCAGCTCAGCTT
This sequence comes from Peromyscus nudipes, assembly GCA_902168325.1. Classification (NCBI taxonomy): domain Eukaryota; kingdom Metazoa; phylum Chordata; class Mammalia; order Rodentia; family Cricetidae; genus Peromyscus; species Peromyscus nudipes. The sequence continues at coordinate 5,723 of CABHPH010159296.1, read as the reverse complement.
GGAGCCCATGGCACCACCTGGCACTGTATAGGTTCTCCGTGGCACCACCCAGCTTCTGCCCACAGTCTCTGCTAGGCCTGGCCTGCTTCCCAGCCCTGGCAGGGAAGGGGAAAGAAGGGAGCTGGGCCCCCGTGTAGTTGGGTTGAGGAGACAAGAAACCCGTGTATAAATCCTGCCCCAGTCAGGTTTCAGGTAAAGGGCCAGGTGAAGACCCTGGGGGAGCCTGGGGTTGAGTAGGTGGAGGGGCGCATGGGTAAGTAGGAGGCAAATCTGAGCATGAATGTTTGAGTATATATATATGAGAGACTCTGATGGCTCCCCCATTGCCTGCCAAAGTATGACCATTTTCTTTTTCCGACTTCCAGGTCTGCAAAACCTCACCCAAGAAACATTCAGTCTTGTCTCTTGCTTTCCCCCTTAATATTCCTGTCAGATTATTCATATTTGTGTGTGTGTGTGTGTGTGTGTGTGCATGCATGCATGTGTGTGCATGTGTGTGCACACTTTTTTGCCTCCTCCACTTTGTTCTTGTTTTTCAGTGCTGGAAACTAAATCCAGGGACCCGTGTGCCAGGCAAGTGTTCTTTCACTGAGCCACACTCCCAGCCCTAAACTATTCATTTTTTTTCCTCCAAACTGTTTATTGCCTTTTTGAATCTAAGTCTCAGTGCCCAGAAGGCCACTCCTGTTTGCGTTCTGTATTCATTTAATACCTGCAGCATGCTAGGCGGTGGACTAGGGATACGGAAATGAAAATAAAGAGTCCCTGTCTGAGGCGTTCTCTCACTCCTGTGAGTGAGGACACATATTATCATAATTCTGCCTCAAGAAAGTATGTAGTGGGCAAAATCTGATCCCACCTTTGAAGAGGAAGGGGAGATGGGTGGTAATCAACAGCAAGGAGAATCGTATTCTGGGCAAAGAAGAGGCATGGGATAGTTTGAACAGAGGCTGGCCAGGTGGCTCAGTGGGTAAAGGCAGCAAGTCTGATGATCTGAGCTGGACCCCCAGAATTGACATGGTGGAAAGAGAGAACCATCTCCTACAAGTCCTCTGTCCCTCATGGGTGCCATGGTACATGTGTATGTGCAAATACACAATAATAGATGTAAAAAGAAATCTCTTGAAGGGAGCGACAGAATCCAGTTTTTATATTAGGCCAGGTTGAAGCCTACCATGAGCATGGATTGGACCGGGAGATTGGGTATAAAGAATTGGGACAGAGTGAGAATGGACGTGAGGCTCCCAGTCTGTCCATTTAATGAACATTTACTGAGCCTCTTCCAGTCTTCCAGATGCTGCTGCTATTGTCCCTAAGCATGCCGCACAGAACAGAGGACAACTTTTAGTTCTGTAGCTCACATTCTCAGGAGATCCCCATGGCCTCAACAAATCACAAAAGAATAAGGCCGTTTCATGCCCATATCTAAGATTATACCATGAACATTCAGCAGAGTGGTTGTATAGGTTAATTGAATACCTTGAGGTAGTTTTAATCCTGTAGCATATTGCCGTATCTCATGGCTCCAGGTAATTCTGCTATCCCAGATTCTCTTTGAGTACCTTCTGGTTGATTCCTGATCTAAAGGGTAATACCTAGGACAGAAGGGTCCCAGGAACCTCATCTGAGGGACTCAGGTTTAACTTTAATTATTAATGTTTGTAAACCATCATGGTGCTAAATGTTTTCATTATCTTACTTTTCTTAATCCCTTCTGTTCTGACTCAGATCCCAGCAACTTCTCCAGGAAGCTTTTCTTTTCTTTTTGGTTTTTTGAGACAGGATTTCTCTGTGTAGCCCTGACTGTCCTGGAACTCGCTCTATAGACCAGGCTGTCCTGGAACTCACAGAGATCTGCCTGCCTCTGCCTCCAGAGTGCTGGGATTAAAGGCGTGCACCACCATGCGTTTAATTTTTATTTTTAAGTGTGTGTGTGTGTGAGAGAGAGAGAGAGAGAGAAAGAGAGAGAGAGAGAGAGAGAGAGAGAGAGAGAGAGAGAGAGAGAATACCCACAGAAGCCAGAGATGTTGGATTCCTGTGTGCATGTGGGTGCAGGCTCGTGTGTATTTGGATCTGGAGGCCAGAGGGCAACTTTGTGGAGTCAGTTCTCTTCTACCTTTATGTGGATTCCAGGGGTCAAACTCAGATTGTCTGTGGCCACAGGTACATAGAGGACCATACTGCAAGCTCGAGATGGGGGTTACATGGATACTTTCTTCCAACATCAGTCTCAGCTTTTATTCCCTTTTTCTAAACACTCTGAACATTTCCGCCTTGTCAGGATTTCTGTGCACTTCCTGGCAGCTCCATGATCCACATCTCTAGGTGTATCTCTGCCTCCATTGGTAGGCTTCCTCTCATGTTCAGGCTTGCAAGGCAAGTGCCTTTATCTGCTGAACCATCTTGCTAACCCAAGGAAACCTTTTTATTTTTTAATTAAAATTTTTTTTCATTTTACATACAAAACCACTGTTCCCGTCCCCCTTCTCCCTTCCCCCCCACCTCCCCTCCATCCCACCTCCCCATTCACTCCTCATGGGGGTAAGGTCAAGGAAACCTTTCTTTCTTTCTTTTTTTTTCAGGGCTGAAGACCGAACCCAGGGCCTTGCGCACTCTACCATTGAGCTAAATCCCCAACCCCAAGGAAACCTTTCTTAAGCAACTCTCTGTCTCCAATCTGGAAGAGTTCACTGGTGCCCCTGAACTACCATTGTACTGCACTTGACCTCATTAATAATCTTGCTCACACTTTAATTCATATTACAACGATTTATGACATTTTATCTGCTCTACTAACCTGTGTTCCAGGAGGACAGGGTTCAAAATTTGAGTCAATTTTTTTATTCAACAACTATTATCAAGCATTTTCTCCTTGCAGAACACCTTGCCAGGTACTCTTATCTTAGGGGCTCAACTGCCTCCCCCTGAAAAAAACCCTCCTTCTGCTGTTGTTTGGGACATGGTCTCATTATATAGTCCAGGCTGGCTTGGAACGCTCTGTATTCTCAAACCCTATATATTCTTCTTGCCTCAGCCTCTTATGTGCTGAGATCACAGGTATATATGATGCCGGACATTAAATCAGTTTTATGATACTTCAAATTGTCTGCCTTGTCTGTCAGTCATATTGTACATCAAGATGTCTATGACTGAATAACGCTGTCCTCCCCATGTCTGTAGAAAGTAGCCAAGGGGGCTGGAGAGATAGCTCAGCGGTTAAGAGCACTGGCTGCTCTTCCAGAGGTCCTGAGTTCAATTCCCAGCAACCACATGGTGACTCACAACCATCTGTAATGAGATCTGGCACATAATAAATAAATAAATCTTAAAAAGAAAAAAACCATTTTCAAAAAAAAAAAAAAAAAAAAAAAAAAAAAAAGAAAGTAGCCAAGGGTCCTAGGTTGCCTTTTGGATGGAGTTCAATGACAGAATACTTGCCTACCATACACAAGGCCCGTTGGCCTTTCTGAAGCTAAATTCAGCACTATCCACAACATTTTGACCCATCATGTACTCTGGCTAGATGGCTGTTTTCAGAACCTTGCTTGGTAATGTCTGCATTGGATGGGCTTGTTGAAGGCAGACTGTGGTGATGACTAGTCTAGTCTGGGAGGGAGAGGCCACAGGAGCATAGATGACCATACTGCACATTGGAGCTGGGGGCTGCATGGCTCCTTTCTCTAACACCGAGCTCAGCTTTCGTTCGTTTTCCTTCTTTCTAAATATTCTGAACATTTCAGTCTTACTTCCTGGAAGCACCATGATCCCACATCTCTTCCTCCCGTTTGTAGGGCTTTGTGTCTGTTCTTCAGGGCACAGATGTGTTTGTAGGTGCAGCATTCTGTTCTAGTTCACTAACTTTCCCAGTGTTCTTCTCTACAGCTCCGTGTCCCTTAGTCTTCCAGCTCTCCGTGTGGCCATTTCCTTGGTTCGGGTGGAGATATGGACTCTGATCCTGGATCACACCTTTATAATCAGGAATCTGCCAAACCCTAAAACAAGCTAGAGCTCTCAGAGTTCTTGGATCCTGAATCTAACTACCTGGGACACTCCCTGCCTGGCACAGGACACCTCCACGGTTGTTAAAGCCAAGTCTTTGGTCACTGGGATCTGTGTTTCTAAACCCTGACAAACACATTCTAAAACAGGTTTCTGATTAGCCCTGGGTTGCAGAAGAGGGAATTACTCACTGGTAGAGCAGGAGAAAAGCCCCCTTCTCCCTAGTCATGGATTGGAAGCAAAGAACAGCTGTTTTGAGGTCTTGAGGCTGTCCTGTAGTTCTGGCCCATCATACTGTTATTGCTAGGCCTATCATAAAAATCACCATAAACCCATAAACCAGGTGTCTTATGGCAATGTGATTTTTTAAAATCTCAACGTTCTATAGGCCTTAAGTCTGAAGTTGTATTGGCAGGCCCAGGCTGCCTCAGAGGCTCAGGGGAAGACTCTTTGGTTACCACTCCTGGATTCTGGTGGTGTGTACCTTGGAACCCATTACTTGGGAGGCAGAGGGAGGCAGATCTTTGTGAGTTTGAAGTCAGCCTGATCTACATAGTAAGTTACAGGCCAGCCAGAGTTCCATGGTGAGACCCTGTCAATAATAATAATAATAATAATAATAATAATAATAATAATAATAACAACAACAACAGACAAAAACAAGTGACAACAAAAATCTCTGAGTTATATTTGCAAAAACCCCTTTTCCAGATAAGGTTACACTTGCAGGTCTGGGGGTGGGCCATGGACATGTCTTTATGTAGCCACCATTTAGTCCATCAGTGTAGCGGAACTGAGTGGATACACGTCAAGAAGTCCTTAGTGTGTCTTCTCAGCCTTGCCCTCTTCTAGCAACTAGACAATACTCCCAACCTGGGTTCATAGTGAGCTCCATTCCTAAACCCCTCTCCCACCCACCTAAAAAACACAAGCTAGTGACATCCTCAAACATACCCAAGACCAATTGTGCCCCAGGCATTGTACCACCACCGCCTCATCCTCCTCTTCCTCCTCAGCCTCCAATTCTTCCATTCTTCCTGTGTATGTGTGTACCTGTGTGAGCACCACATGCGTGCAGAAGCCCTAGGAGGCCAGAAGGAGGTATCTGATCCTGGGAACTGAACCCAGGTCTTGCAAGAGCAGCCAGTGATTTTAACCTCCGAGCCACATCTCCAGCCCCTGCACTCTCCTCTTACTGCTTAGGTTTACGTGATCCACATGGGATTGTCTGTGCTATTCTACATTTGAGCTCTATTTGCATGGACTGGCCTTCATTTGCTTTTCTTTTGTTTTGGTTTTTTGAGACAGGGTCTCATTGTGTGGCCCAGGCTAGCCTCAAACTTCCAGCAATTCTCCTGCCTCAGCTTTCTACATGCTGGGATTATGGACGTAAGCCACCAAGCCAGCCTCTCTCCACTCACTTGAAACAGTGTCACTGGCCCTTAACTGGGTGTCACCAGTTTTCTTGGGACCCAAACCAAAGAAACAGTCTGGTCCAAACTCTCCATTTCTCCAAGACTTTCAGATTGTTCTCTGGTCTAAGCCTAGCATTTAACATTTTCAGGATTCTTAGAATATCTGAGCTGGAGGAGCTTAGAACCCTGGCAATCCCCTGCTTTTTGGCTTGGTGCCCAGATTCCTAAGAGTCCAAATGGAAGAAATGGGGTCTAATGTTTCTTACATTTAGTTTCCCAATACAAAATATATTTTATAATTACAAAATA
>CABHPH010159295.1:67585-89173 GCA_902168325.1 Peromyscus nudipes | reverse complement strand
ACCTCAGTTTCCAAAGGCTCCATAACATTTAACTTACTGGCACAAGTCACTGGGTTCTGAGTCTTTAAAATATGAGTCTATTGGGGGACATCCCAGATTCAAATAATATGTTAATTGATTTGTTATCAAGATAGAAATAATATCTGCACAGTTATTGTAAAAAGTGAGCAGCAAAAAAAAAGTGGAAGTTTGAGGTACAAATGTGGCTTGCAGTACTCAGTACTCAATAAACGCTCGCTGTGAACTCCGTCCTAGGATGGTTTCCATGGATGTGTTCTTACGGCACACTGGTGTCCATTTGGCTAACCAGATTTCTTCTTTTACAGATATGCCTTTATTTGGAGAATTGGAGTCCTTGATTTTTTGGGGTTTAGAATTAAAATAATGTTTGAATAACTTAAGTCCCAAATGCAGAATGCTATTGCCTACCGCCGTTTGGTAGAATGTGTGGATGCCCTTTGCTTGCTGTAAGGGAGGTTCAGGATTTACCTGTTTGTCCAGTCCTGCTGAACCTGTCTCATTATTCTCTGCAATAGTTGATGGTGCCATTCTTCCCTGTGCGAGTGGAATCTTGTTCTGTTGAGGTCGGATAATGCCAGCGATTTTCCACCATGTGAACAGTGGAGGGATGCAGTTAGCCACATCCTCTGTTGATGCAGCTTTGGAATTTCTTGGCAGGCACTGGAAGGCGTGGCTTCCCATTATACATCAGGCAGTTTCTGTGCTTCTCCAGCTCGGCTGGTGTTTACAGCAGAGTACCAGAGCTTCCCTTGCCCCTCTGCAGCCACCATCAAATGTACCACAGGATGGAATGGTTCTACGGAGGTTGGGGACAAGGTTTCACAGCCTAGCTGACATTTGGCTTTTTACAGTGAGGAATCTTACTTTTTTCCCTGCTGGAGCCCAAACCATATGGGGGTGGTGAGGAGCATTCCAGACTCCATAGTTCAAGATTAAAGTGATGCAATGTAGAATTCCTTCCAGGCCTTGGTAAGCAGAGGAGAGCCAAGGCATACAGCATTGGTCAAGTATTTGGAAAACTTCCCTAGGTACCATCTCCATGGAAACAGGGTACCATCTCTGTGGAAACAGGCTTGAGAGCTGTGGCAAAATGCTGGTCTTCTTCTAGCTTAGCAAAAGACATCTTTGTTTGTTTTGGGTGTTGGGGATTGACCCCAGAGACTACTCTGAACAGAATAAAAAAAGAAAGCTATGCAAGAGTCCTTTTTATTTTTAGATGAAGAAGTTTGAAAAGGAAAACTTATGTGGAAATATTGACCCTATATATTTCTTTTTCAAGACAGGGTTTCTCTGTGTAGCCCTGGCTGTCCTGGAACTCACTCTATAAACCAGGCTTTTAACTCACAGAGATCCACCTGCTTCTCTCTCCTAAGTATTAAAGGCATGCACCACCATTGCCCAGCAACGCTATATTTTATGGAGTCAATTTAGTTAAGAAAGTCTGGTACTTGTTTAGGAAAAAAACAAAATTACTTACCAGTGGGCTAGATTAGAGTTTTCCAAAAATATTTGAATAAAGTTGGGCATTTAATTAGTATATGATAAAGAAGGTACTTCAGTTTTGTGAGAAAAGTGTAGCCACACACTTGCCTCTCAAGACAAAAATAGCTTCATATCTTATACCATATAAAATAGAAATGTAAAATGAGTTAAAATATAAATATAGACTATCAAGCCATAAAGAAGAAAAATGTAGGGCTGGTGTCTGAATGCCCCCAGGAATGGAGGATATCTTCACAAGAATGAGAAACTTAGAGGCCATGAGAGAACAATAGCCTTTTGTAGTTTCATTTGTTTGTGTTTTGAGACAGGGTCTCCATATGTAGCACTGACTGGCCTGGAACTCACTATGGATACAAGGCTGGCCTTGAACTCACAGAGATCCACCTGTCTCTGCCTCCTAAGTGCCGGGATTAAAGGGGTGTGCTATCACACCTGGCAAAAATACCCAACAGCCTTAACTATATAAATTTTAATTATGAGAAACATCAAGCAAAGTCAAAGATAAACAGTAAATTTATCAAAAAGATTTGAATCATACATAATGTTATGTACCTCGATTTTCAAAGAGCTCCCCCTGGGTAAGAAGAGAAGGTCAGATAAGGCAGACCGTCCAGCGGGGAGGACAAGAAGAGGCTGGAGAAGCAAGTGTGTAAAAAGGTGATAGTGAGATCTGTCTCTCAGCGCTCTCAGGAGATGTCAAAGGGCCTGGCCACATCTAGAGCAGCCTCCACTGCAACGCGAGCTTTGGGAAAGTGTCTAGCGAACAGAAAATACCAGACTTTAGGTGCCGGGATTTCACTTTGGAGGAGCTGCGCTATAGAACTGAGAGTCATTTAAAGTCAATGCCTGTTCCTAGTCGGAAGGTTGCACAGTATCTGTTTGGAAGAGAATTTTAATTCACTCTGTCATCTCTCATGGATCCCCTCTCTCAGATTCTGTACCTTGGTTCATGCTTCCCAATGTTCCCTGTCGGGAACTACAGGCTCTTCTGTATCCAATGGGAATCTCACTTGGTGTTCGGATAGCTTCTTAGTATTTAACAGTACTTTGCACCAGACAGGTTTAATTTATTCAAGCCCCAAAGGGGGTTAATAAATTCTGGCACGCTTTCTTTAGACCTGAGAGCAGTGAGTTCTGAGTAATGCATCCCCCATAATCTCTGAGAAAGTGGGCCCTGGAGTTGCTTTGAAAAAGTGGGTTCTAGTAATTGCTTTTGGTAAAGACCAAGTTCTTAATTTTTTAAGACAAGGTCTCACTGTTATATAGACCTGGCTGGCCTTGAACCCACAGAGATCCACCTGCCTCTTTCTGTCCACTGCTGGGATTAATGGTGTGAGGTACCACATCTGACTCAAGACGGCATATTGAGGTAGGTAAGGACCAGGTTCGCAGTTTCTGGCTCTCCCTCCTAAGCATTTTCATTTTACTTTCAGCATCAGTATGACGACCTGCTCCACGGTGGCTGCTCTGGGAATGATGCCCCTCTGCCTCTACCTCTACACCTGGTCCTGGAGCCTCACACAGACTCTCACTATCCCATACCAGAGCATAGGTCTGTATGGGGCTTGGTTAAGAGCGGATAGAGCAATGGTGATTGTGCAAATAACAGATGGTTACCAATTTCTTTACGTGGTGTTTAGCATTGTCTAAATCAGTCCCACTAGTTTCTAGCTCTAGTTCTACTTCGTATACTTTCAGGGTTGAAGAGGTTGAGTAACTTGACGAAGACCATGCAGTGTAGAACTGAAATTTAAACTCAGGACTCTTACTCTAGCATCTAGGCTCTTAACCCCCAGGTGCTAGCTTTTGTTGGTGTAGTGAAATACCCTAGGCAGGATGTTTATGAAGAAGAGAGATTTATTGAGCTCACAATGTGTCTCACAATGGCTAGGTGTCCACAAACCATGGTGCATGTTCTTATGAGTCCTGCTTCCTGGCTGGGGATTTCATAGACTTAGAGGGACCACTCTCATTTCTAACCATTATATTTCTGTTATCTCTGAAGTCCCTGTGGTTGATTTTTGGAGGATTCTGAGAGAAATGGTGGCCCAGGTGTGATGGAATTTATGAGTAGCACGTACCCTTCAAATATTGTCTTTCAAGGCTCTTAACTAATAGCAATAGAAATCGCTGAGAAAGTGTGGGGCATTAGGGGAGAAGGACACTTTCTGATAGATTTTCTTTCTTTTTTAGGAATTACCCTTGCATCCCTGATTGTTCCTGTGGCCTTCGGTGTCTATATGAATTATAGGTGGCCAAAGCAAGCGAAAGTCATTCTTAAGGTCAGCACCCCCTCCTACACACAGCACATCACCAGATGCAGAGACTAAAAGGCTGAACCAATGAGCTGTCCCAGTACAGCCTGTTTCTTGCCCTTTGGCTGGGCGCCATGCTCTGTCCCTCCCGTTGGCCCACACACGTTTGTGACACCTTGGAAAACATGATGTTCTTAGTGACAGAAACACTCAGGCCTGACATGGGCTGAGATGGCCAGGACCTGTCCCTCTCCTGGGCTTCCCATAAGCACTTGCAAGGTGAAGCTCCTCCCTGCAGTGTGCACAATGGAGCCCCAGTGTGTGCGAACCTGGGTGATTTCTTAGGAGAACAGGATGAAGGGCTGTCTTGCCAAAGCATTCCCAGGCACACATCACTGGAGTTGTCATTGACGCTGTGTGATTGAAATCATCCCGAAGGCACGGAGGGGTGGCCATGGAATGTTGGGAACCTGGGCATCCTACCTTCCCGTGCTTTACGGTGCTGTCTTGTCTACTTGAGACATAAGTGTTCTTGCTAAAATGACTTTTAAAATCACCTTGGAAGACACAGGTTTGTGCTTCTTTCTTTGAAGCTGAAAAAGAATCTCAGCTGTATTTTACATGTATAAAGAAATGAGCGTTTGGGGGCTAATTGGAGGTTCAGCAAAAATGTCTGGTTATTGCAGCTTGGAGTTTATGGTCTGGTTCAATCTAAGCTCCCTCTGCCTCTATGGGCTGCGTTCCCAGTTGAACAATGTCCAAGGAGAGCGAGAGGGGACAGGTGAGGGAGGCCCGTGTGTGTGTGTGCGCGCGCGTGTGCAGTGCTGGGTTGTCCTCATGGGATATGGTCCCTTCCTTCCCACACTTGTCACTGTCACTTTAAAAGGAGAACATCCCCAGTGGGAAATGTTTACAGAACAAGAGGACAGCGTGATCATGGAAACTTTCTTTTCAAGTACTTTGTCATTAATTATTTTTCTCAAAGGGTTGTTAAAGGACAACCACAATTAAAAACACCCCATTTCAGCCTTTCTGTGTACTTGTGATTTTTGTCCATGTCAGTGAGAAACCAGATACATTTTCTGGATGTCAGTTTTGTTATCTGTAGAGAGTAGGTTTGAAAACTCCTTTCTTGAGTCAGGCGTGGAGGAACATGCTTGTAATCCCAGCCTGTGGGGCACGGAGGCAGGAGGATGAGACGTTCAAAGTCATCTCTGCTACATAACAAATTCAAGCCCAGCCTGGGCCACAGGAGACCCTCCCTAGTGTCCTCCCCCAACCAAACAAAATTTTTCAGCAATTATATGGGATTTATGCTAAAATATATTAAATGATATGCACAAACTAGAGCTCACAGTTTAGTCAATATTTTAGTGTTTTTATTTATTTGTTTATTTATTTGGTTTTTTTGAGACAAGGTTTCTCTGTGTAACAGTCCTGGCTGTCCTGGAACTCGATTTGTAGATCAGGCTGGCCTCGAACTCACTGAGATTCACCTGCCTCTGTTTCCTAAGTGCTGGGATTAAAAGCATGTGCCACCACCACTGCCCAATGCATTTATTTATTTATTTTGAGGCCAATGCGTTTATGTATTTATTTTGAGGCAGGGTCTCACTGTGTAGCACAGGCTGGCCTAAGGTCATGGTCCCACTGCCTCAGCTTCACAAACAGCTAAGATCAGGGGCATGTGCCAACAGGCCTGATACAATGTATTATTTCCTAGCCTTGGTCCCATTTGGGTTTCACACAGTTTCCCAGTAATGTACTCACGATGGATGTTAAACTTTGACATCGCTTTTGAGAGAGAAAGAAGAGATTTTGATAGTGAGAGCTTTATGTGTGTTTCAGCATTTCCTGCTAGGTGGGAGCCCCATGTCCCTGCTGTTTTTTTTTTTTTGTTGTTTGTTTGTTTGTTTGTTTTGTTTTGTTTTTGTTTTTTGTTTTTTTGGGGTCAAGGTTACTGTGTATAGCTCAGGTTGTCTTGGACTCAGGCTGGCCTGGAACTTGTGGTAATCCTCCTGCCTTTGTCTTCTGAGTGCTGGGGTTCTAGATATATGCTACAGCTCCCAGCCAGATTTTGTTTTCATTAAGTCACAAAAATCAGAGACGGTATTCATGTGAGGGAGGATGGAGTATTCCCCCTCTCAATGTGAGCTCAGACTGTCTCATGGAAATGGGTACGTCTTTGTTTTGGGAGAGAGAAGCAGGAGTGTAAGTACTAGGATGTGATTGGTGGCTCAAAGGGGGATGGTGAGGTAGAGTGCCAGGTAAGACAGACCATGAACAGGTAGTTACCGGAAGGGGGCCTTTGGTGTTGGGGGGGCATCAGCTGCTGCTGTCATTTCCCTTTCTGAGGTCACAGGTTTGGTTCAATGTGTCACTTAGAGATCCCGGGACCTGTACAAGGTAACCAGGTCATGAAAGTATCGCTCTTGGAAGGCATGAGTTGGGAGGCCTTGAGTGGTGGGTCAGCGCCTGTGAGGATGGCTTGCTGTAGGGAAGCCTGGCACTGTCCCCAAGTTCTTCCACACACGCGCTGTCTACCACTCTGCTGCGCTTACCCTGCGGTGATGCCATCCGTCATGGGACTTCATCAGTGCCGAGTGACGCCATTGCTCCTGTCTCCCGAACTGTGAGCTGAATGAACTCTTCTTTGTAGAGTGCTTTGTAAGCATTAGAAATAGACTAAGACAGGTAGACATTGTCAGAGTCCAGTTAGTTCACAATTTCGTCTTATTTATAAAAACCAAGTCTTTCTGACTCGCTTCTCCACGTGAAGGGGAAATATACTGATCCTAAAATAGGAAGAATTACAATCGTGTCCAACCCCACTAATTTATAACTGGGTTCAGTCTCTTGACTGTTTTGGAGCTGGGGTTTTCCTAGATGTAGCCGTCCTCCTATTCAGTCCTGCCTTCCCTGGGTCCAGGTGTCTGAGGAAAATTCCAGAAATACACACCTCATGTATTTTAAAGTGGGCAGCATTACTTAGTGTGATCAAATCTTGCCCTGTCCTGTTTAGAACATGAATTGTCCCTTCGTCCATCATGTCAAACTGTGAATGCTGTGGAGGTGCGGCACCAGCCCCAAGTCCTAAAGACACCTACAAACCTTTATTAGAGCCTTTGGTTCGGCAGAGCCCTTCCCAGACCAGAAGATCTTAAACGGTCATTCTCGTTAGCATCTAATTAGTTCTCATTGTCAGCTTGACAGAGTTCTCTCATTGAGAAGAAAGCCTCACTGGAGGAGTTTCCTGGATCAGACTGGCCTTTGGGCATGTCTGTGGAGTTGGCCTTATTAACTGATGCGGGAGGGTCCAGGCCACCGTGGGCGGCACCATCCCTAGGCAGATAGTCCTGGGCTGTAAGGAAGCTCGCTCCACTGGGAGAGGGAGCTTCAGGGATTCAGCCCCCGAGAGGCGGCACATGCTCCAGTGGGTGGCCGCCTCCCTTTCCACACACTGGCAGCTGGAATTCAATCTTGTGGGTTAAAAAAAGAGGGAGAGAACACATGAAATTGGGAGGCAATAGTGGTAGTAAGGTAGGGAGAACCAGGGAGGAGAAGATGAGGATGGATTTGATCAGAGCCCACGGTATGCATGTAGGAAACTTCCAATAAATAAAAGTGAGATTAGATTAAAAATATCTTAAAGTCATCAACATTTTCCCATGAAAGATTACGTATTTATATAATATATAAATAATGTATATGCAATATACATTTTAAAAACATTTTTTAAAAGGAAAGAAAGCTAAACACGAGGCTGAGATCACAGCATTTCCCTGTGATTCCTGCCTTGAGTTCTTTCAGGAATGGACTGAGACCTGGAGGTGTAAGCCAAATAAACTCTTCTCTCCTAGCTGCTTTGGGTCAGTGTTTGATCACAGTAAGCGACAGGACACTAGGGTGCACCAGAGTCAGCTAATCCTTTCATTTTCTGTTGCTTCCTATTTATTATTGGCATGTACTATGTCTGCGTGGTTTTTGTGCCGTTATACACTGTTCCTGATCAGAGACAACCCATCTGTTATTTTACTTAGTTGTTAACCTACTTCATCACTTGTGCCTGAGAAGAAAGAGCATATGCACTGTGTATTATACAGGACCCAGCGCTCACTTTATCACTGGGCACTGGGGAGCACACCCCCTGTGCATAAGGGAAGGAAGGAGACTTCAACAGGAAACTTGATGTGACAACCTGAGTTCTTCTGGAACACCTGAAGTTCAAACCTTTACACCTGTGCTGAGCATCACCGAGGGCAGAACCTCAGATGTGACTCCCCAGCACTTACCGTGTGACTTTGCCGTAGGTTGGGGCCATTGCTGGCGGCATCCTTCTTCTGGTGGTGGCAGTTACTGGTGTGGTCCTGGCGAGGGGATGGAATACAGATGTCACTCTTCTGATCATCAGCTTCATTTTTCCTCTGGTCGGCCATGTCACTGGCTTCCTGCTGGCATTTCTCACCCACCAATCTTGGCAAAGGTATGGTTACATAACCTATAAGGTGTGTGTGTGTGTGTGTGTGTGTGTGTGTGTGTGTGTGTGTGTGTTCAGGACTCAGATTGTCAGACCTGTGTATGCTAGACACAAACTCTACCTCTTTGATTCCTGCCAGGCTCTCTAAGCTTCTCTGAGGCGGGTGCATTGAATACACGCCATGCCAGGCTTTGCTCACGGTGTCAGGAAACAGGAGGGTTTTGCTTCGCTTGTGGTCAGGAAGCTCGTGGTAATTCTTTACGTAGACAAAAGCCACATGGATGGGGTTTATCTAATCAGGGTTACTACTGCAGCAATGAAACACCTTGACCAAAAACAACCTGGGGGAGGAAAGGGTTTATTCAGCTTACACTTCCACATTGGAGTCAATCATTGAAAGAAGTCAGGGCAGGAACTTATACAGGGCAGGAACCTGGAGACAGGAGCTGATGCAGAGGCCATGGAGGGGTGCTGCTTTCCGGCTTGCTTCCTGTGACTTGCTTGGCCTGCTTTCTTATAGAACTCAGGACCACCTGCCCAAATGGTCCCTCCCATAGTAGGCTGGGCCCTCCCCCATCAACCACTAATTAAGAAAATGCTCCACAGCTGGATCTTGTGGAGACATTTTCTTAATTGAGTTTCCCTCCCTTCAGATGACTCTAGCTTGTGTCAAGTTGATGCAAACTGTCAGCACAGGTTGTAGTTTATGTGGGATCAGGTTTCGTTATGTCTTGCTGATCTCTGAACAGTTTGCGTCCAGCCAGGACTACATCGAAAGACCCTGTCTCAACTATGAAACTGAGAAAGGTGATGAGTGAATTCCATGGATCCATAGCAGGAGAGAACTTGTTTTGCTCAATGTAGAGATCATAGCAGGGCATAAGTAAATTTTAAGAGGTTAAATCCTTGTTCATTGTGCCAGATTTTTAAAGAATTACTAGTTAAGAATAATACAGGAATTTGTCTTAAATCTTATCATTTGGATTGGGGTATACACTTATAAGTATTGTAAAATCTTAAAAGTGATAACACTCCACGTTGGCATGCATGCCATGGGATGAATGCCATAATATAATAATGAGGGGGAATGGTGACAGAAGCCAGCATTAACTTTCTGAGAGGCAAGTTAGTGCTGGATTGGCAGTCTCACATGTGTTCTGGCTATTAACTCAGTACTTTTACTCTGGCTGAGAACAGGGTCTTGCTATGCAGACTTGGCTGACCTTGAACTCCATGTCCTCCTGTCTCAGCCTCTTGAGTGATGGGATTAAAGGCGTGTGTCACCACACACATCGGTGATCTATTCTAGAGCTAGCTCTATCAGATATACACATGAATATTGATATAATAAGATGCTAATTGCAGTGCCCTTTTCTAAAGGTAAAAATGGAAACAATTTAAATATCTAACAACAGGGTCATGTTTATTTATGCTGCAGACATGTGACGGGCACCATGCATCAATCTCAATGACGTTGGGTGATGCTCCAGAGCTGAATGTTTAAAATTTTTGATTTCTACTTTGTGGAAAAAAGGCAAAAAGAATATGGAAAAATAGTGGAAGAAATGGCAATCCTGAGCTGGGAAGTTAAGGGTGATTTCAGTTCTTTCGTATCTCCTGGGAATAGTTTCTGTTTTTCAGTAAGTGGATTTATTTTTGAATCAGGAGAGTGGTTACAGGAAAGTGGCTGGATTCGAAAGCCTGCTGGGGAAGGCTCAGGGTGGTCTTGAGCTGCTCCCACCCCCCCCAAACCCCCGGGAATGTTGCAGAGCATTGCACAAGCACTGGGTGAGGCCCCACCCTGCTTTCTTCTTGTTGGACCTGACAGGTAGCTGTGATTATCCCACCGATGAGCAAGACCTTCAGAGAAGATTAGGACATAACCAAGTTCTTATAGCTAGAAAGTGGAGTTTGGATTTGAACCTGGGTTTGTTTCCAAGGTCAATAGTTAGGGGCATTGACTGTTGAGTGATGGAGACTGATGACTGGATCTGGAGAAAGAGTAAGAATTGTTATGGCCAGATGTTGTCAGCTGTCTGGTCTTTCTCATAGCCCCTAGCCTGACAAAGATGGGGCCAGAGGTAACCGCATTTGCTCTGTGAATGGTCCAGGTGGGCAGGTGGGTTGCAGCTTTGCAGTGTTAAGACATTGAGCTAGGACGTTTGAGGGAAGGGCACTTTGCATGGAGGTAGGAGGAACACAGTGTGCCACGGAACCTGCCTCTCAAAGGTGTTCCTGCCCCATTTCACTCCCTTGTTGCCCCCACATGGAATCCCAGCTCCCCTTGAGCTCCCCCTGAGCACCTTTGGACTTTGACTTCATGGATGAAGGCTGCCAGCGCCTTACAAACTGGAGACAAACGGAATTGCTCTATCCACCCTCCAAGCTCCCGCCATTGCTTCCTATCTCTCTCACTTTTCATGTTCAAGTCAGATTCATTCCATTATCTGTGAGTAGAAAGCCACAGATGTAAAAGGGTAGGAAATGAGAGAAATCTATTACTGAACTTTTCACCAGAAGCAATCTTCCCTGATGTGTGCTCTCCACCTAGAGTTTTGGCATGTGTTTTAGTGTGTTCAGTTTCACACCCCTGACTCAGTTTCCCACTCCCGTCTCCTCCAGTCCTCCTCTGCATGCGAACTCGCTTGTAGTGCAAGAAGCACCTCCTGAAGAAGCCACGCTCACACTTGTGCCTGCAGCTTCCCTGGTTACACTCCCCTGATGTCGCTCACCTCTTCTGTAGCATCCCAACTCCTCCGAGCTCTCTGGAGCCACTGTGCCGCTTCGCTGAGTTTCTGTAGCATCTCCTGGCCCTGAGCATGGTTGCAAATTGTTCTTGAGTCTTTTCTGGTGTGCATCTCGTCCTTCTACCTCAATTCCTGGGCCAGGGTTCCACAGGGCATCCTTGCCGTATACAGAAGGGGATCCCAGGATAACTGTCAATGAACACATCCTTTTAGTTGCTTGAGCCCATAGCTTATGCTTGTCATTATTCAAAGGGAACACTCTCAAGGGTGGTTCTTTTTGCTAGTTCACGACTCTTGAATCTCTTCACTGCCAGGTGCAGGACGATTTCTATAGAGACTGGAGCTCAGAATATCCAGCTGTGCATCGCCATGCTGCAGCTGTCCTTCACTGCCGAGTACCTGGTCCAGCTGTTTAACTTTGCGTTGGCCTACGGACTCTTCCAAGTGCTGCACGGGCTCTTCATTGTCGCAGGTAGATGAATTCCCTCTGCACACCAGTAACTGACTTGTGTAGCATGAATCTTAGAAGGTCTTATTAATAAAATCAAACCTGAGGCCAGGTATTGGGGTGAAATGCTGGATGGTCAGAGAAACAGAACAAACCACAACTAACCTCACCTGGCCAACTTCTCAGCTGATCTTGTTTCCTCAGACTGGATGCCCCGAGCCCTCATCCAGAATGGGTCTCAGCTGAACTGCTGCTCAAAAGCCTGAATGCTTAACCAGGCCAAATGTTTCTCCAGGCCAAATGCCTCTCCCGGGCAAATGCCTCTCCAGGGCAAATGCCTCTAGTTTCTGGTCCTCACGCTTTATATACCTTTCTGCTTTCTACCACCACTCCCTGGGATTAAAGGTGTGGCTTTCTGGGATTAAAGGTGTGTATCACGGTGCCTGGCCGTTTCCAATGTGGCCTTGAACTCACAGAGATCCAGAGGGATTTCTGTCTCTGGAATGCTAGGATTAAAGGCGTATGCTACCACTGCCTAACCTCTATGTTTAATATTGTGGCCGTTCTGTCTCTGACCCCAGATAAGTTTATTAAGGTACACAATATTTTGGGGAACACAATACCACCACAGACTTAACATTTTCAAGCCTACTCTGCATGTCCTGCTCTTGTGATATAATTTTAGCCTCATACTTTTGGGGACCATGCAGTATAAGGCCAGGATACTTTCATGCAATGGATGTTTCCCAGAAAATATTTAAGAAGTCATTGAGTAAGATCTTATAACCACAAACAACTACACTGTAAAAAAACCATCCCCCTAGCTTTTATGTCCTGACTTGCTCAGAGCATTGAGCCTTCCCAAATGCTCAGTTACTTCTGGGCTGCAGAGACTACAACTTGAGCTCAGCGTCTGTGAAGGATTTTTCAAATACAAACCTAATACATATATGCAAGTGTAGACACAGTGAAATTTTATGCATACATGCACCTACACATGCTATTCTCCTACCTGCTCAGCCAAGTAAGCATTACTTTGGGGTTAAATCCTTATGTATGGAAGGTAAATTGCAAGAAGGTATAGATACACATATGTACACATACATTTATTTATTTTGGTCTTGGTCCCTGGAATAGGCTCTAGTAAGGTTAGTGATTACTGATAAAAATTGATTGTACATGATATACTTTTCTGTTGCTGTGATAAAATGCAGTACCCAAAAGCAACTTATAGAAGAAAGACGTCATTTTGGCTTACAGTGAGAGGGTGAGGAGAGAGAGAGAGACAGAGACAGAGACAGAGACAGACAGAGGAGAGAGAGGGAGAGACAGAGAGAGACACAGAGAGAGACAGACAGAGACAGAGGACAGAGAGGGAGAGAGAGACAGAGACAGAGAGAGAGAGAGACAGAGAGAAGAAAGTGCGTACATAATGGCAAGGAGGCAGGGGAGCCGGAGGCTGGCTACTCATATTTCAACTGCACACAGGAAGTAGAGGGAGTGCAGGAAGCAGAGCCAAGCTATGAAGACCCTCAGACTGTGTCCTCAGTGAAGCATTTCCTCCAGCAAGGCTCTGTCTCCTAAGGTTTACAGTACCCGGCACTGGGGACCAAGCATTGAGATACATGAGCCCTGGGGGCCTGTTCTCACACTAACCCCCATACATACTGACTATTGTATGCTATTGTAACAATGTAATTAATGCTATGATAACAATGATGTAAGGAATGCACCTGGGGTTGGGGAATTCCGAGGGGATACAGTAATACTTCTATTAGAGCAAGCTCCTGTTCTGAAACCCAAAGTTTTTTTGTTTGTTTGTTTGTTTTTGGTTTTGAGACAGGGTTTCTTTGTGTAGTTTTGGAGCCTGTCCTGGATCTCGCTCTGTAGACCAGGCTGGCCTCGAACTCACAGAGATCCACCTGACTCTGCCTTCAAAATGCTGGCATTAAAGGCCTGTGCCACCACCGTCCAGCTCCCAAAGTTTTCAAGAAACACCATGTTGAGCTTCTTTGTATTCCTATCCTAGCACTCAAGTGCCTGATGCACAGTAAGACAAGTGCCTGATGCACAGTAAGCACTCCACAAGGGTTTGTTGACTGACTGACTGAATAAGCTCTGAGAGATCTGATAAAGCAATCCCACTTCCAGACAGAAAGAAGCATTCTGATGCGGCACACCTTCATTCCATAGCTTTCTCGTCTCACCCCCGCCCCCCCGCCCCACCCCTGTCTCATGCAAACCAAGCAACTCTCCCCAAGCACAGATGAATGTGTGGGGACACAACAGTCCCCCAGTTGTGCTCCTTGCTCAAGTGGTTTTTAACGCTGTTTGTTTGTTCCACCCAGCCTATCAGGTGTACAAGAGGAGGCAGAAGAGCAAACACAGAAGGCAGCACCCGGATTGCCCAGAGGTCTGCTACGAGAAGAAGCCCCGAGAGACCAGTGCTTTCCTGGAGGAAGGTGATGAAGCTGCTGTAACTCTGGGGCCATCAGAGCCAGAAGAGCAGCACAGGGCGGCTGAGTAATGAGCTACATTCCGTCATGTGACTAGTGGGAGACATAGGCCAGCTCGACCTTCCATCTTCCTTTGTGGCCAGTAAAGATGTTCACTGTGATGTGCAATCATTGGCAGGACTGTGGGGATAAGCAGCAGACAGTTGAATTCTTATGTTTTTTGTCCCTGTCTCTTGTGGGACAGCAAATGGTGGCAAGATAGCTGGCAGTGAGCAGTAGGCATCTCCAGGCGAAGCTGGCCTCCTGTTGTGGATTTTAACCCAAGAGAGAGAACATGGTGTATGGAGATGTCACTCACACTGCAGGATGGAGCAGGTCCACGTGGCTTCTTGGCGTCAAGCAGGTGCTCTGGAGTTCTAGGGAAGAGATACTCAAGGAAAATGAGCTTCAGCAACACAATTTTTAAGGGATCAAGCATCTTGCAATTTTGTTTATGTGTGTAATGCAAGCTTAGAGAAAAATCTAAAGAAGACGTGAAGAATCTAAAAAGTAAGTATCTGAGCTATTCCAGAGAGGAACAGACATGTGCCCAAAATTTCCAAAACAGACTCATGGCACTTGCCGCGAATCTCCAAAATGGCAAAGACGATCTTTGAGTATCCTGTGCACCAAATCATCTTAAAAGTTTGGAGCTTATTTCCTGTGTGTTCTGACTGTTGAGTATCTCAGAACATCTCTTTATACACCTGTCTGTGTTACCTACCTCATCCTTTAGAACAGTGGCTACGTCCAAGTGTTGTGTTCTATAGGACTGTAATTTATTTAACTCATCTTTCTTAGTGGGTATTTCGATACCTCCCAGTGTAGTGCTGCTGTGAACCCTGACCCTCACACCCATGTCCTGCAGCTCTACTGGGCAGGTCCACTGCTCCTGAAATCTTGGACAGATTGCTCTGTCCTGGAAGGGCTCTGTTGTTCAAACCAGAAATGATTTTTTCTTCGCTTTGATTTGTGAAAACATCTCATTAAAATTATATCAAAATCATGAACTAGAACATTTTTATGTTCATTTCCTTCTTTATGTGTTTGACTTGCTTTTTTTCCCCACACTATTTTTATTTTGCCTTTTTTGAAGACAGGATTTCACATTGTAGCCCAGGGTGGTTTTAAGTTTTCCAAAATCCTCCTGCCTCAGCCTCTCCAGTGCTCAAAATTGCAGTGTGGTCCACTGTGCTGGCTACTTTCCTCTTACTGTGATCTAGGCAGCTGCATTTTTCCTGTGTGTCATCAAGGCTCTCTTAATTTTTGTTTCCTTATTTTGTCTGTTGCTGTAGACTTACATTTTCCACACATTTTAGCTTTATCAGTCTTTTAGAAAATGTTGTAAAGACCAGAAGTTGGAATGTTAATTTTTTATGTAGATTATGAACAGTCATATGCCCCCTGTGGAGATGCACGTGGCCCCTCTTCAGATGTTTGCTCTCTGCAGGGGGTATTTGCCCACGTGGTAGGTGGTGTTTGGCAATGAGTAAAATCCACACCTCCCTACCCTGACATTATTAAAAATATTTTCCCATACACCTTTCTGTTACCTCTGTGAATGTAATACTTGCCTACCCCTCATTCTTGGTACAGTGTGTTAAAATTCTCTTTTTAAAATCTGTCCTCATTCACTTTTGTTTTGTGTATGTGTGTTAGGGGCGGTCCGAGGACAGCTGCAGGCGTTGGTCTTCGCCTTCTGCCTGGTTTGGGATGGAATCTTGTGTTAGTCACTGTGTGCCAGGCCAGTTGCAAGGCTCCTGGGACAGAGCTCTTGTCTCACCACAGGAGCACTGAGATTTCAGAAGCACTCACCCCTGCATCTAGTTGTATGTAGGTGGGTTCTGGGCACGCAAACTCAGGCCCTTTAGACTGTGAGGAAATGCTTTACCCTCTGAGCCATCTGCCCAGCCCAAGAATTTTATTTAATTATTTGGTTCTAGATTTATCTCTTTTACATATATGTGTGTTTTGCCTTGCATGAATGTGTGTGAATCATGTGTGTCTGTGCCGGCAGAGGTCAGAAGAAGGAGTTGAATCTTCTGGAACTGAAGTTATGGATCAGTGTGAACCACTAGATGAGTGCTGGGAACCAAACCCAGGTCCCTCGCATGAGCAACAAATCAAGTGCTCTTAACCACTGAGCTGTCTCCAGAGCCCTGATTCCATTTTTTATTTGGGGTCCTCTGGAAGAGCAACAAATGCTCCTAACCATTGGGCCATCTCTTTCCATGGTATTATATATATGATTGAATATATGATGTTGTGCCAATTAACTCAATATATAGAATTAATATATAATATAAATAGCCTAATATGTATAAACATATATAATTAACCTAATATTAGGTTAATATATTATAAACAGTTTCATATATTCAATCATTTATCTCTTCTACACTCATTAAAATGTTTCCTTTATCCCATAACCTCACATATACATGTTTTTATTTATTTATGATTCAATTTCTGGTAGTAGGGCCTAAACCCAGGGCCTCACACATGCCAAGTAAGCACTCTGCCACAGAGCCACACACACGGTCCTCTATGTAATGTGTGTGTTGTTGGGACCCTGACTTAATTTTGGACTTATTTTATTTGTAAATTTTGCAGTGTGAGAAAATATGTAATCTGAGGTTAGGTGCTTTACCCATTTACCCTTTAAGTTTTTCCTCAGTATGCTTTGGGTGAATATGACTTCAGTGATTCTTAGGGCATATTTCCAATTCAGAGTATTTCTGTGGCAGTATGGACAGATCCCCACCAGGATTTAGAATGACAAATACTCATTTGTGACATGATTGCCAGTTCCTGTGTCCTTGCCGTGTGGGGATGCCTGCTTCTCCACTTGATAAATGTTCAAAGGAAGCCAGTCTCTGCCTCAGTCGGCCCCACAGGACTAACAAATCAGCGCAGCAAGAGTTCTTTCTCTTGGGAGTTCATAGTCTAGAGGAAGTCGTCAGAGACTGAGAGGTACACGGGCAGGAGAGCGGAGAGTTAAGATCCAAAAGGAGCATCACCCACCGAGAGGTTTAGAAGACCCATGAGAAAGGAGTTGCTGGATGTTTCTCTACAAGAGCACCTGTGGAAAATGTAGAATTCAACACTCTGTCCTGAGTTAGCAATACGGTCAGAATTTGCCGCTTAGGACATCCCCAGGAAGGGGACACATATGTGAAAGGCTGTTTTGTTAAAGACAGAAACACCAGTCATCACAAATGGTACATCTGAAGGCTGCCGCTGAATCTGCGCAACACCGACCTGCATGTAGGGACATCCGAGGTTCCTAGAACAGAGGGTAAAGCCTGGTGGGCTGCTTAGCTTTGTTTTGTTTTTCAACTTGAAACAAGCTGGAGTCATCTGGGAAGAGGGAGATCAACTGAGAAAACGCCTCCCTTGGTAGGTAAGTCAGTGGGGGGCGTTTTCTTGATTAGTGATGGATGTGGGAAGGCCTAGCTGACTCTGGGGGCAGTGCCACCCCCAGGGCAAGCTATCTTGGGTTGTATTTAAGCAAATTGAATAGACCATAGGGAACAAGTAGTAAGCCATCTTCCTCAGTGGTCTCTGCTTCAGTTCCTACCTCTGGGTTCTGCCTTTAGATCCTGCCCTGACTTCCCTCAGTGATGGAGTATGACCTGGGTGCACATAAGCCAAATAAACCCTTTCCCCAGGTTGCTTTTGGTCATGGTCTTTCTCATGGCAATAGAAGACAAAGGACACGTCAAAAAGTGACTAAGCTGGGTGATGGTAGCTCACACACCTTTAATCCCAGGCAGGCAGAGGCAGGAGGATCCCTGTAAGTTTGAAGCCAGCCTGGTCTACAAAGTGAGTTTTAGGACAGCCAGGGTTACACAGAGAAACCCTGTCTCAAAAAACAAAAAACAAAACAAAAAAAGCAAAAAACAACAACAACAAAAAAACCCCACCAAACCAAAGAAACAAACAACAAAAATTTGACTAAATGCATTACATTATAGTTGATGCAACGAATGACAAGCTACTAAAAGCTGGCCCTCGCATGACCCTCTTCAGAAGTGGGGGTAATGTGGGCTAAGGCGACAGCATGGTCAGGCAGCGGGTAGGAAGGGTGTGGCTTTCCCAGCACTTGTTTTCTAAACAGATATCTAGGATGCTGTGAGCTGGGGTTGAAGCTGGAACTGATGTGGCCATTTCCAGACCATGAAGAGAGGCCGGGGCAATTATAAAGCTGCTGGCATTCCTGACCTATAGAGACAATGCTAGAGAAGGTCTGTGTGAGAGCTCCTTGGAGATTCTGGAAAGGCAGCTCAGCTACTCCTACACCCTTGACCTCTATCGGCCTCATTCTCTTTGACCAACCAAGCAGACAGCTTCCAAAGGGACGCTGACGGAGAGGCGCGGGAGGAAGGGGACACTAGTCTAGTCAGCTACCTCAGCCAAATCCACCCCAGCAACCCATGGGTGACAGGTCACGGATCACCTTCACATCTGGGCTTGCTTTCTTATAAAGGGAAGAAAACAGATGTCCCATTTGGGTCAGCACGGCCAGGTGCTTTATTGATACCTGCACTCAAATACAAACTGAAATTGGTACATTAAAATTTAACTGATCTTCAAATTTTCTGCAGGTTAACCAATAATTTGTCAAATATATCTCCATCATAAGAAGGCACCTTGAAGCTGGGCAGTGATGGCTCATGTATTTAATCCCAGCACTTGGGAGGCAGAGAGGCAGATCTCTGAGTTCGAGGCCAGCCTGGCCTACAAAGTGAGTTTCAGGACAGCCAGGGTTACACAGAGAAACCCTTTCTCAAAAAACCAGATCTAAACAGAACTCTCAACAGAGGAATCTCAAATGGCTGAGAAACAACTACAGAAATGTCCAACATCCTTAGTTATTAGAGAAATGCAAATCAAAACAACTCTGAGATTCCATCTTACAACTGTCAGAATCGATAAGATCAAAAACACAAATAACATGCTGGAGAGGATGTGGAGCAAGGGGAACACTCCTCTACTGCTGGTGGGAAAGCAAACATGTACAGAACTATAGACATCAATATGGCAGTTTCTCAGAAAATTCGGAATCGATCTACCTCAAGATCTAGCTATACCGCTCCTGGGCATATGTACCCAAAGGACACTCCACCATACCACAAGGACACTTGCTCAACTATGTTCATAGCAACTTTTTTCATAATAGCGAGAAACTGGAAACAACCTAACCTCAACCAAAGAATGCATAAAGGGAATGTGGTACCTTTATGCAATGGAGTATTACTCATCTGTTAAAAACAATGACATCATGAAATTTGCCAGCAAATGGATGGACCTAGAAGAGATCATTCTGAGTGAGGTAACCCAGACCCAGAAAGACAAATATGGTATGTCTTCATTCATAAGTGGATACTAGCTGTAAAGGATAACCATGCTACAATCCACAAACCCAAAGAAGCTAAGTAATAAGGAGGGCTCAAGGGGGGGACGCATGAATCTCACTGTGAAGGGGAAGTAGAATAGACACATCAGGTGGATGGGGAGGGGTCTGAAAAGGGGGTGGGTGGGTATGGAAACAGGAGGGATCAGATTGGGGGAGAATGCAGGGAGAGAGTACTGGGAAAGACAACTAGAATCAGGGGCATCTCTGGGCTGAGCTAGAAACCTACTGCAATGGAAACTCTCAGGAATCTATGAGGGTGACCCTACCTATGACTCCTAGCAATGGGCAATATGGAGCCTGAACTGGCCTGTAGTTGGAATTTTCTTTGGGCCACCAACCAGCTCCAAAATAAAGAAATGGAGACATATTATTAATTATGAATATTTGGCCTTGGCTTAGGCTTGTCCCATTAGCTCTTAAAACTTAATTTAGCCTGTTTCTATTCATTTCCATTATGTCTCAGGGCTTTTTACCTTTTGTTCATTCTGTATGTCTTACTCTCCTGCTTCCTTCATGTCTGTCTGTCTGGCCCCTGGCATCTCTCTGGTGTCTCTTTTTCTTTCTTTCTTATTCTCAAGCCTAAATTCTTCTTCCTATTTACTTTCCCTGCCTAGAAGTCCCACCTATATTTCTTCCCTTGCTATTGGCTGTTTAGTTTTTTATTAGACCAATCAGGTGCCTTAGGCAGACAAGGAAAAACAGCAATACATCTTTACATAGTTAAACAAATATTCTGAAACACCGGTCATTTCCTGTGACTAGGCAAGACCTCCAGTGGAGGGATTGGGACTCCAATCCAGCCAAGTAACCTCTGACCTAAAACTTGTCCTGCCTACAAGATACGATGGGACAAAGGTGGCACAGAAATTATGGAAATAGCCAACCAATGACTGTTCCAGCTTGAGACCCATACTATGAGATGGGAGCCCACCCATGACACTGCCTAGAGGGCCAGGACCCAGTGGCTGGACAGTCCAGAAACCTAGGATAGAACCAAACATGACTGGCAAAAAAGAAAAAAAAAGTCAATGAAATGATTCCTAATAATATTGTTATTTTTTATAGATTGTTGCCTAGCTCAATGGTTATCAGAGAGGCTTCCCCCAGCAACTGATGGAAACAGATGCAGAGACCCACAGCCAAACATTAGGTGGACCTTGGAAAATCCTGTGGAAGAGGGAAAGGAAGGATTATGGGAGCTGGAGGGGCCAAGGACACCATAGGAAAGCACACCAAAGTCAGCTGACTCGTAGTGGCTCGCAGAGACTCAACCACCAACCAGAGAATTTGCATGGGACTGATCTGGGCCCTCTGCACACATGTTGCAGTAGTGTGGCTTGGTCTTCTTGTGGGACTCCTGGCAGAGAGAGTAGGGGCTGTTTCTGACCCTATTGCCTGCTCTTGGGACCCTTTCCTCAAGCTGGGTTGCCTTGTCCAGCCTTAACAGGAGAGGAGGTGCCTAGTCTTGCTGCAATGTGATATTCCATGGCTGGCTGATATGCATGGAAGGCCTGCATTTTTTCTGAAAGGAAGGGAGAGGGAGTGGATGGGGAAGAGGGGGAAGTTCGGGGAAGTTCAGGGGAGGGACTTTGGGGGAGGAAACTGATTGGGCTGGGAAAAATCAATTGATTAACTAATAAAAAAAAAAGAGGAAGAAAACCAAACACACACAAAAAGAAGGTACCTTGAATATTTCTGAATTAAGAAAAACACTAACATTTTCTCCCATTGCCAAGCATCGGCAACTGGAACAGCTGCTGTAAGCTGCATTTAAAGTTTTTTGGCTTTGTATCATCACATTTTAATAACTAGTCATCTCTAAACCAAAAGATTTGGCAGGCTCTCTGCAAACAAAGCCCAAAATACCTTCCCTCTTCCCTCAGTGTCCACTTCTCTCTTACTTACCACAACAATTTAGAAATATCTCGGGCTGGAGAGATGGCTCAGAGGTTAAGAGCACTGACTGCTCTTCCAGAGGTCCTGAGTTCAATTCCCAGCAACCACATGGTGGCTCACAACCATCTGTAATGAGATCTGGTGCCCTCTTCTGGTCATACATGCTGTATACATAATAAATAAACAAATCTTAAAAAAAAAAAAAAAGAAAATGTTTGCCGGGCGTTGGTGGCGCACGCCTTTAATCCCAGCACTTGGGAGGCAGAGCCAGGCGGATCTCTGTGAGTTCGAGGCCAGCCTGGGCTACCAAGTGAGCTCCAGGAAAGG
>CABHPH010159295.1:54474-67485 GCA_902168325.1 Peromyscus nudipes | reverse complement strand
AGAAACATCCATTTAGAAACATCAGTTTAGAACCATGTCTGTTCCGGGCACAGCTACCAAAGTTAGATGCAGGCTAACGTCTTTTGAGACAGGTTTCAGCAAGCTGCCTTGGAACTATGTAGCCTAGGTTGGCCCTGAACTCCTGGCAAACCTCGCTCAGTGCTGGGATTACAGACACGAGCCACCATGCCTGGTTCTAAACTGATGTTTCTAAATGGATGTTTCTGCAGCGCTCATAACTGTACACTGTGCCATTCTATTAAAGTGAACACATTTACTGTGTATGCCAGTGGAATTCACAATGATGTTTCCATACTCATTTGTAGCAAGCACTGGTCATATCCAGGCATTTCTCTCCCACCCTTACCTGCTCCCCCAAACTCCGCCCTCCTCTCTAGTAATGACTACTTTTCAGGTTTTTTTCCCCTTATATTTCCATGTATAAGAGAGAACTTGTTTTTCTGGTTTGTTTTACTTAGGACGGTGTCTCCTAGTTACATCCATCTTCCTGATAGTGGCCGATTTCAGTCCTCTGGATAGCTGGATGATAATTCATATCCATTGTGTACCTGAAGATGGGCACTTGGGCTGGTTCTATAGCACAGCTATTATGAATATCAAGAACTCCAGTAAGCACTAGTGTGCATGCATTTCCTCTGGCTATATAGACTGGTGTAGCCGGACCACAGCCTCGCTCTAGTCAATGGCTGCACTATTTCCATTCTTACCAACAGTGTGCACGGCTTCCATTTTCTCCACAAGTCCACCCTCTCTAGCATTTATCTTAGCATGTAATCTAGTTCAGTTTAGTAACACCTTTCGTTCACACGGGGCCTCCCCTTCTGTAGCAGAGCTGTCTCAGGGAACGGGCTGTCCGTATGCAAGCTGTCCTCTGGCCTGTTCTCACTGAAGGGTGGAGAGGCAGTGGCATGGCCCAGGCCCGACTGGGTGCTTTCGTCTACTCCACATGTGGCTGTCTGTGCTCTTCTGAGAACGACCTGGAGAGCTATCTGTGGCTCATGGGGCAGCCATCATCCTGGGTTCTTACAAAAACAGGGAGAACAGGAAGAGGCAGAGAGACAGAGACACCGCTGGGCTGCTGGCCTCCCAGAACTATTATGTAAACTAGAATCAATCGTTGTGTGAACCACTGCACACTTGGGCAGATGTTTCTAGCACACAGCAAATTCAGGACTGTCTTCAGTCACAGATTTGACCTCAGACTTCCCCGACACGTCCCCTGGCACTTTGGCCACAGCGGCCCTGCCATTCCATGGGGTGGAGCTGAGGACAGTCACACAATTATAAGCCTTGCACTCAGATGCAGAAACCTCAACTTGCACCTTCTTTCCAGTTTCCATTTCTCAGCGACATTCTTTCTAGAAGAAAGTCTCCTCCAGTGCTGCCCGCACCCAGCCATGCTGGCTTCAGATGACCCCAAGCTATGCTGCCTCCTGGCCCTCTGTGGCCCAGCACCCTCTACTAACAACACAGCCCCTTTCCTCTCTCCTCCCCCCGGCTGCATGACAGTGTTGGTTACAACTTAACCTACGAACATACGCTTCCAATTTGGGCAGGGAAAGGTGAGAGCAAGGTGAGGGAGGGTCCTTCACGCTCAGAGCCAATTCTGAGGCAGGATGAGTATGCAAACCTGTTACCTGGTAGGGAGTCAAAAGCACCACCATGGGCTGTGTGAGCCTCCTCAACTTAGGTATGCATCCCAGCAACTGCTGTACTTAGGTAAGATCAGAAACAGCTCAGAAGTGGAGCAGGCTAGGAGGAGTATTGGAGACCTGGGTTCTAGAATGGGGTGAAATAAGCCAGCACGGTGTTCAGAGAATCACTGGGCACCCTCTTGGAGCATGAGCCCTGTCCTTCCTGCTAAGCAAAATCATATTCCAACCTCCCCCCCTCCCACCCGGGAGCTGATTGTCATCTCTCACTAAGTCTTGGTCAGCTGTGTATTCTGAACATTACCATGGTGGGGACTTTACAGCTCCCATTTTAGCGATCAGTGAGACATGGGAGTGTGGTGCCGCTCAAAGGCAGAGAAAAGCAAGCCAAGTCATGACCCTCATGCCAGCCCCTTGTGAAGACCCATCAGGGCTTTTGACATACTTCGTTCTGGTGGCTGGTGTGTCCGGACCAACTGGGAAATGGCCGAGATAGGGTGCAGATGTCCACCGGCTCCCAGAGGCCTGGCTATCATTAAGAACACTGGAGACACATGCATTGCTTGTCCAAGTTTAAGGTGTAGTTTTATTTACAAAGTGAGATGACGTATTAAAAACAGAGGACAGAGGTACAAATGGGTCTGTGGTAACTCCATTTTCATGAAAAGTATATAAATATATTACAGGAGATTGTATAGAGTAAACATTAGAAACCGACACAGTAAACATTGCTAGTTTCTTTTCTATGCCAAGATTACTGTCATTAAAAGCTTAAATACTGGCTTCAAGTATCCTCTATAAAATAAATCTACTTTATTAAAATACTGGAAAAATTTGCTATAAACAAGATTTGGTACATTAAAAATAGACTCAGTGTGTCTTTGTAACAATGTCCACTCTGATCAAATGCTGCCTCCAGCCCTAAGAGCTGCCGTGTTCAGGTCAGGTTAAATGAGTTTTGATAATTATCAGAGGTCAAAGCAGCTATAGAAGTACCACATCCTGACATACATATATATATGTCTTCCAGGAGCACCCTCCTCTAAGGCTGAGGGACTCAGCAGCATCGCTGTGACTGCTTGGCCTGGCTCTCTTGTCTGAGTGGAGCAGGAGTCAGCTGGAGGCAAGGAGAGAGGCACATGGAGGCTGCTCCTGTCACTGGGGGAGCCTTGGCTGTGTCTTCTGCTCTTCAGCCTGAAGATGAGTCAGGACGTACAGGATAACTTGATAGCAGAAAACATACTGACCCTGTTGGGGAGGGACGGAGAGAGGCTTCACTACACAAACAAATTACACACGCTAAGGTTTGAGAAATGTGGAAATAGGAACTGCTTTGTTTAAATGCTGAATGTAAGAGTCAGGGCACACAGCTGTATAGTGCCATAAAAATTATAAACAACCACCAAATTGATAAAAAACGGAAGGGAAGGTGCCAATGGGTTATGTACAGAACGGTCCTGGACTGCATACGTACCCTAGGAAACCTTTCTCTGTGTGTGACCCGATCTCACTTTTAGGGCTGTGGCACTTGGGAGGCAAGAGCTCTACTACTGAGCTGCGCCCCATCTCTAAAATCTAGGTTTCCTATTTACTGAACTCATGCTGCTTTAAAATATAAATAAATTCATAGCCAAGAATCTATCAAAACAAGCTTCTTAATATTTCAGAGCAAAAATATAGAAATAAATATTATTCACCTGGGCAGGCGTCTCCATGACGGGTAAGGTCCCACGCAACCCAAGTCAGAAACTCATTTTTTAATAAAAGGGGGACCTGTAGGGCCCTGGCCCCCATTTCGGGTAACTGCTGCCTTGCTTGTGCACCCTGACCTTGATATCCTCCCTATGCTCATTCCCTGCCAGGTTCCATCCTCCTGAATGCTTATGAGAAGTTCCTTGTCTGTGTATCCTGAATAATGGGCGTTAACAGATTAGAAGCAAGATTGTAAAACATCAGTAGCGAACTTCTGCCCTCCGGGGTCCTCCCATTGTGCTGTAAGCCTGTATTTAAGACCTCCTCCCCCCCTTCAATAAATGACATTCGGCATTTAAAATAAAAAAATATATATATGTATTATATATAATTGAATGAATACTGCGAATGTAATCTATGAATATCACAAATGTGATTAATGAGTGTAATTAATGAATATCATGAGTGTAATTTAAAAAATAAAAAAAAATTATTCATTTATTTATTTTGTTTTTTTTGAGACAGGGTTTCTTTGTGTAGCCCTGTCTACTTGGTAGACCAGGCTGGCCTTTAACTCACAGAGACCTGCTTGCCTCTGTCTCTCAAGTGCTAGGGTTAAAAGTGTGTGTGTGCCACCACCACCTGGCTAGAAGTAAAAATTAAAATATAATATAAATTTAATGTAATATACTATAATAAATAACATACTATTTAATAATAAATATGAAATTATTTTCTTTGAATATTTTTGATCAAAAGAGTAAAGAAATCAATGAGCTTTGATAAATGATTCGTTATGGTAAATTAATGCCTAAGCTGATGATACTGAGATCTGAGTTTTTTTTTGTTATGTGGCAAAGAATGAATGAATCTGAAAATAAATGGAAAGGAGTCACAATGGGCTGGAGAGATGACCCAGCCGGTAAGGGCCCTGGCTGCTCCTGCAGGGCATGGAGTTTGGTTCCTAACATCCACATGGTGGTTCACAGCTGCCTGCAACTATAGTCCTAGCAGATCTTAAAATAAAATCTTAAAAAAAAAAAGAAGCCCACAGTATATCAGATGGAAAGTAATAAAACAATAACCACAGCTGGAGCTCAGTTGTAACCGTTGCACATGTCTATGGGAAGAAGAATTCTATACAGATCTGAGAGGAAGTGTTGGCTGCCCAGGCTTCCTGACACTCATCTGCATTTCAGCTTTTGTGTACTCCCAGGTTCCTAGCAGACTTCTCTCAGAGTGGCCATCAGCAAGTCCCTTTCACATAAGTCTTTTTGTCCACAGTCAATACTTGTAGCCAATCACCTTGCTTACCTTGTAACTGATTCCTGGTCTCTAGCCCTGTGTATCCCTCCCCAGCACAGCTCATGTTCGAACACAGTGCTAGAGCGATCATTCAAAATAAGCGTAGTCTATCACTCCAGGCTACAGGCGGGTGACAGCTGGTCTCTCACTCGCGGAAGTCACAAGCCCTGGCCCTGGTATCTCCCGGCTCTCTCCATGCCTTGTCACCCTACCCCACTGGACAGGCTCATTCTTGAACACACAAGGCCTATTTCCTCCATGCAGCACACAGTGCCCGAGGACTCCCCAGATCTCAGCTTAAATGTTCCTTTCTTTCTTTTTTAAAAAATAACTTTTATTAGATTTGTTCTTTTACAATTTCATACATGTACATAACGCATTCTGATTCTTCTTTCTCTCTGAAATAACCCCAGCCCTCTTATTCCCTACACCGTGGTTACCACCCTCCTCCCTACAGAACCCTCTCCCCATTTACCTCTTTTTGATTTGTGACTCACTAACTTTAATCATGAGTTTGAGGTGATCCACTGGAACCCACAGGGCTCATATGTGGGCTAACAACTGAAGGAGAGTGGTTACTTTTGTTTGTTTGTTTGTTTTGGACAGAGTCTCACCATGCAGCTCTGACTGGCCCGGAACTCCCTATACAGAGCAAGTTGGCCTCAAACTCAGAGGCGTGGGACACCAAGCTTGGCTGGTGCTGCTGTCTTAACGGCGTCATTCTGTTTAAAACTGTGTCCCGGACTGCGATGGCTGGCCTCCTTCACTCAGCCTTCCCTAAAGTGCTTGTCACTGTCAGAGCTCTGTGATGGCCTGCCACACTCCTCATCCCCTGCCGTGTCTCTGGTTTGTAGTAGCCCGGGTCTGACTCAATGGTGTGCTCCAGGAGCTGAGGGAAGCTGCTGGTGCACAGATCTCAAATGTCCCGAATGAACTTGCAGGCAAAAGAACACTGCTAATACTGATCAATGCGTTTTCTCAGCCAACTCCAGCAGAACTCTAAACCAGTTTAGTGTTTATGAGCCTCAGTTTGAATCAAAATGGTCCATGACTGGACAAGCAGGCAGTTGAAGACAGCAGTGCCTGTGTTTTTAAGAGACATTAAAATGTGACTCTACGGACACACCAATTTTTAAAAAAACCTACCACACAGTCCCACTGTAGAAGAAAAGGAGGGTGGACAAGACAGACTCAGCAATGTTAGGCTTGAGGTTAGAATAGTGTACTTCTTGTGAGGGTGGGCTCGGCTGGGAGTCACTGGGGACACAATCCATTTCAGTTTCAGGAAAGAAAAACAAATCCAACACTAACAGCTTGAGGAAGCCACCTGGCCAGCACCCCGCAGAGCCCTCTGGGGTGGGAGGGAGGGGTGGGCTCTGGCGGTGGGTGCTGCTGCTGTCTTTCAAAGGGTGCAGGTGGGGAAGGAGGCCCCCAATGTGCAGTGTTTAGTGCCATTCACCCCTACTCTGTGTCTCATACAGCCACTCTGCCACCAACTCAGGGAAGACACTGACTTTCTTTCTCCTTCCTCCTCTCTAGCCTGTGTGTGTGAGCATAAGCTGTGTGTGTGTGTGAGTGTGAGCGTGCACTGTGTGTGAGCGCGCTGTGTGTGTGTGTGAGCGTGCACTGTGTGTGAGGAGAAACTCAGTGAAGACACTGCCTTTTCTCCTTCCTCCCTCTCCAGTGTGTGAGCGTGCGCTGTGTGTGTGTGCTGTGTGTGTGTGTGTGAGCGTGCACTGTGTGTGAGGAGAAACTCAGTGAAGACACTGCCTTTTCTCCTTCCTCCCTCTCCAGCCTGTGTGTGAGCGTGCGCTGTGTGTGTGCTGTGTGTGTGTGAGCGTGCACTGTGTGTGTGTGTGAGCGTGCGCTGTGTGTATGTGTGAGTGTGCACTGTGTGTGAGGAGAAACTCAGTGAAGACACTGCATTTCTTCCTTCCTCTCCAGCCTGTGTGTGAGTGTGCACTGTGTGTGTGTATGTGTGAGCGTGAGAGAGCACACTGTGTGTGCATATGTGTGAGGAGGCTAGATGACAACCTTGGGTATTTCTTCTTAGGTGGCGTCCATTTTTTTTTTTTTTTTTTTGAGACAGGATCTCTCATTGGCTGGAGCTCACAGACTCAGCCAAGCTGGCTGGCTAATGAACCCCAGGAATGTGTCTGACTCCACCCCCAGCCAGTGGTCACAAGTGTGTGCCCCCATCCTGGATTTTATGTGGTTTTTGAGGATCAAACCCAGGACCTTACACTTCACTGAAGGGGCTATTAGACCCAGAGCCCTTCCTCCGTTTTTTTGTTTTGTTTTTTGTTTTTGTTTTTTTAAATTAAAGGTAATATATAAAAAGATAGTCTAAAATACTTCATTATTTGCTAGATTAGTCCTCATGCTAAAAAAAAAGTCCTTTATGACAAGAAATGTTAGGTTTATGCTACACTGTGGAAGGAAATCATAAAAAAAGAGATCACTGGGCAAAGTGACGGTATTTTCCTTGATATTCTAGCTACCTGAAAAGCTGCGGTAAGAAGGGCGAGCCCTACAGTTCCAGGTGAGCCTGGGTAACATAGCAAGATTATCCCCCAAAGATAGATATAAAAGAATCAAAGTTTAAGAGCACTTTTAGAGTGTGAGAGTCTTAAGACAAATCCTCATTAGTGTACACGCACTCACCTCGGTCTGCACCATGCCATGCCTTTGTAGTCTCATGCAGCGCACTAAATCAGAGATGTCGAACTGCCAAGACACAGAGCAGTGCGTTAGACACAGACCTGGAAAGATGCACAGGACACAGAGCAGTGCATGAGACACAGACCCTGGAAGATGCACAGGACACAGAGCAGTGCATGAGACACAGACCCCGAAAGATGCACAGGACACAGGGCAGTGCATTAGACACAGACCCCAGAAGATGCACAGGACACAGGGCAGTGCATGAGACACAGACCCCAGAAGATGCACAGGACACAGAGCAGCGCATGAGACACAGACCCCAGAAGAGGCACAGGACACAGAGCAGTGCATGAGACACAGACCCCGAAAGATGCACAGGACACAGGGCAGTGCATTAGACACAGACCCCAGAAGATGCACAGGACACAGGGCAGTGCATGAGACACAGACCCCGAAAGATGCACAGGACACAGAGTAGCGCATGAGACACAGACCCCAGAAGAGGCACAGGACACAGAGCAGTGCATGAGACACAGACCCCAGAAGATGCACAGGACACAGAGCAGTGCATTAGACACAGACCCTGGAAGATGCACAGGACACAGGGCAGTACATTAGACACAGACCCCAGAAGATGCACAGGACACAGGGCAGTGCATTAGACACAGACCCGGGAAGATGCACAGCTGACTCACCATAGAATTATTTTTTTTAATAAATTTATTTATTTCACATCCTGGTGACAGTTTCCCCTCCCTCCTCTCTTGTCAGTCCCTCTTCCCAACCCCTCTGTTCCCACCCCCACCCCCCAGTCTACCCCCTCTGTTTCTGTTTAGGAAAGGGCAGGTCTCCCATGAGTATGAATAAAACATGGCATTTCAAGTTGCAGTAAGACTAAGCACCTCCCCTTGTATTAAGGCTGGGCAAGGTGACCCAATATGAGGAGTAGGGACTCAAAAGCCAGCAAGAGTCAGAGACAGCTCCTGCTCCCACTGTTAGGAGTCCCACAAGAGGACCAAGCTACACAACTGTAACATGTTTGCAGAGTACCTAGGTCAGTCCCATGCAGGCTCCCTGGTTGTCGGTTCAGTCTCTGTGAACTCCTATGAGCCAGGTTAGTTGATTCTAAGAATCAGAGTCTACTCTGTTGAAAATTTTCAACAGAAGTTCTCTTCCTCTGATACTTAGCTAATTTCTTAAAATATAAAAAACAATATAAGCAATATTCCTCACATACTGTTATTCAGAATAAATTTCCAAATCTTTTTAATTTAGCTGACACTGAACACAAGGGCAGATTGGACTGTAGGGTTTCCCTGCTTCGGTTATAGAGCTCATCACAGTATCAAGCACAAGACAGAACTGCTTCCACCCAAAATCCTTTAAGAGACACTGGTTTTAATCAGAGCGTATATATGTAGTTAAATGCAAGATATTTTGGCAATTAAGTAGGTTTTATACTAACTTAAGAACCAAAAGTAAGATCATACTGTTATCTGCTTTAATATATTATTATTATTATTATTATTATTATTATTATTATTATTTTTGAGACAAGGGTCTCTGTATAGCCCTGGCTGTCCTGAATTTGCCTTGAAGTCAGAGATCCGCTTGCCTCTGCTCCCAAGTGCTGGGATTAAAGGCCTGTGCCACCACCACCCTGCTTTTAGTAATATTTTTACATTAGGAATAACTACTTAGAGCAATCCATTAGCATTGATTTTCAAACAAAAATATTCTTTTCTTATCCACAGGCAACAACAAGAACAAAGCCCAATATTCTCCTCTTAGAAAGTGGACTGTCTTCTGGACACTGACAGCCCCTGTAAGCATGGCAATAGAACTGACTTCTTCTCAGAGACTTAAGGGCTGTTAAGGGGTGAGAAAGGACAGCACCCACAGACCTTTATGACACTTATAAATAGCCACATTATTAAACAGTAGATTCAACAATATCTTCACTCACGTCAAGATCTTGGCTGATTAATCCTAGGACCACGTCTATGCATATGAGGGTCCCTGAACGTCCAATGCCAGCACTGCAGTGTGTGACCACTGGGCCTGACGTATGGATGTGTCTCATGTAGGAGATAAAAGTGAGCAGGTCGTCCGGCTGGGAAGGTGTATCATGGTCTGGCCAGGCAGTAAAATTCAGATGAGAAATATGCCGCACCTCTCCTGTCTGAATGTGTAAAAATAGAGAGTTACAATGTCTGACCACCCCTAAGTCAGTTCCTCATACTATTTTCGTCTTTCAAACTTGAGTAGCATATGGAATCAGACCAAAAGAAAAAATGGAAGGAATAAAAAGGCTTCATAAATACACAAAGCTGGGTGTGATGGTGTATACATAATTTCCAGTATTCAGACCAAGAGAGGAGAATGGAGTGTTCAAGGCCAGCTTAGGGATACATAGCAAGACTGAGACTCAAGACAACAGACAGGAAAGAAATAAACAGAGACCTTATCAAGAGGGTTTCTAGGTTTTTTTTTTGTTGTTTGTTTGTTTTGTTTTGTTTTATTGTTTTGTCAAGACAGGGTTTGTCTGTGTGGTTTTGGAGCCTGTCCTAGATCTCACTCTGAAGACCAGGCTGGCCTTGAACTCACAGAGATCCACCTGGTTCTGCCTCCCGAGTGCTGGGATTAAAGGTGGTGTTTGCCACCACCGCCTGGATAGTCACAGAGTTTTAAAAACAGCATGGATTAGTCTACTTAGATGTTGGACCTTAAAAAAAAGCATTTTTCTATGTATGTTAGAGTTCTGAACTATTTTGCACTATTTACTCCTAAGCAAAGAAGGATGATCACATTAGAAGCATCCCATCCCAATACAGTGTCTAGCAGAGGAAACTGTGAGGGGCCACACTTAAAACTGCCCTGGATGCTGAAGGATCAGGACTCTCAGGCTGCCCGTAGCTCTGCCGTGGTTTTGAGGCCAGTCTGGGCTACATGAGACCTTGTCTCAACCGAAATCACAGCAGACGACCCGCTTCCATTGCAGCGGTCACAGAAACATGCAGGCCTGCTTTCTGAAGGGGAGCTAAGGCTCAGGAGGAGCAAGGACGACTCACCTGAATATCCTCCAGGCTCATCACCCTCACCACGAAGCCCTTCAGCTGCTGCATTCTCAGGAGAGCCAGGCGCAGTCTCTCATTGGCCATGGTCGTCGTGCCGAGGATGCTCGGCCAGTAGCGCTGGCATTTGACTTTCTCTCCTTCCACCTCCTGTGTCATCATTGCTATCACTGTGGAGTTCTGCTCCCAAACCATTTGCCAGAAATCCCCCACGGTGGTGGGCAAGGGCCCCTGGCAGGCAATGTAGACGAACTCCTGTGTCCCCACTGGGATCCTGATGAAACTGGCATTGATGTATCCGCCTTCATCTCCAAGAGGCACTCTTGTGGAGTCATCTGTGAATGTCCACAGCCAAAGGTCCATGTCATGATCATGCACTGTCACTGAGTTTCACATATAACCAGTCAAAGGCCAGGACTGTTCCTGTAGCGCCCCCCGCCCCCCCCCAACTGCCACGTGCTCTGGTGGAGGATGTGTTCAAATGGCAACAGTCCACATTATATTTATGGTTTTGTTATGACACTGTATCTAAGATGTCAGCGTGGTGGCTTTCTGTGAAACTTGGAGTTTGCTAATATAATTTTATTTTATATATAGACTAAATATGTATAATTAATGTGATAATGTATGTAATGGAAATTAAACTGAACAAATATAAGGTAAACTTCATAGTAAGCAATTAGAGAAACAAACACAAACACCTTTGTTATTTCTCTGTCAATTATCTTGATACCAAGGATAATAGTCTTGAATGATGGGACAAACACTTTCACAGAACAAAAGTTTGCATTGAAATAACACGATCCAAGCAGCTGCTACAATCATCACTGACATATCTAACTCTTTCTACTTTGTCCTTTTGTTACTACTTTGTGTGTGCGTGTGTGTGTGTGTGTGTGTGTGTGTGTGTGTGTGTGTGTTCTGGGGGGAGTATGCCGCAGCACTCATGTGGAGGTCGGAGGACGACACGACAGGTTGTCTCTTTCCTTTTCCCACGTGGCCATCAGCCGTGGTGGCAAGTGTCCTCGTCTGCTGTGCCGGCCTCATTTTTATTTTAAATATTTGTAAATTTAACAAGTAATTTTGGTGGCAATCAAGGTAAAACCTCTAAAATAGTTTTAAAAATTTATTGCTTGACTTTTATCTCTTAGTTCACAATTTGCTTCCTAACAATAAATTACTTTTGTATTTATAGTTTGTGCCATTCTGACTTCTAAATACAAATCTGAATTATGTTGGCCTCATAAAACAACTGCTACCTACTTAATGCTGAACCATGGTCTACTCCCACTTTTAAAACTTTCTTAGATTCCTTTTTTTTTTTTTTTTTTTTTTTTTTTTTTTTATTTTTTTATTTTTCTTTTTTTTTTTTTTCTTTTTTTTTGTTTTTTTTTTAAGACAGGGCCTCTCTGTGTAGCCCTTGCTGTCCTGGAACTCACTCTGTAGATTACGCTGACCTTGAACTCACAAAGACCCACCTGCCTCTGCCTCCTGAGTGCTGGGATTAAAGGCGTGCCTGGCTAGACTCACTTTTTACAGGAAAATTTTCAAAATGAATTTTATGTTTCTCATCTTAATTGAAAAATTCAGTTGCATATTATTTATAACAAGATTGTCTTTTCTGGGCTCCAGTGATGATAGGATCAGTGTCACATGCTATAATCCAAAGTGCTAATATGTAAGAAATTGCCAAGTTAAAATTTTGGGACACACACACACACACACACACACACACACACTTAAAAAAATCACATTGTTGGCTAAAACATGGGTTGAAATCATTCCTTTTATTTCCTTCTAGAATCTGAAACAACTGAAAGGTTCATGAAGCCTGGCACTTCACCAGACACGTGCATGCACACAGCTGCTCATTACCATTCACATGTCTGTAAACTTAAAGTAAGTAGAATAAACTGATGGTGTGCTTACACGTAAATCCAAGAATGATCATTTGGAAGCAATTAATATGCATATAAATATGAATAATATACAAACATATATTTTGTGTGTATGAACAGGTATATGGGTTCATATGCACATGTGGTGTGTGTATACGTGTGTGCATATGTGTGTAAAGTCAACTCAGGTATCATTCCTCGGGTGCCATTTACCTCCTTTCTTTGAGATAGGGTCTCTCCCTGGGACCTGAGTCTTACTAATTAGGTCGAGCTGGCTGGAGAGCAAGCTTCAAGGAACTATTTGTCTTCACTTCTAAACACTTCAGCTGAGCTATCTCCCATGCTTGCCAATTCAGATGCAGAGCACAACTTTAGAATTACTGATTAGGATCACCAATTAACTTCTAATCAAGACACAGTTTTGAAAAATTCAGAAGTATCTCAACAGATGTTTAAGATGGCCATGATTGAGCTTCAGAGTACACAGAGCATTGAAAAGAGCATTTGCACTGTAATCTACTTGTTACCAATGAAAAGTTCTGCCTCTGTGTGCACACACGTACTAATGTGTGAGGTGCAATGGGTCAGGCTAGCAGGAGAGCTCAAGCAGTTCAATTCACACTGCACACACACTCAGAGCCACACCGGAACTCACAGGGAACACACACACTCAGAGCCACACTGGAACTCACAGGGAACACACAC
>CABHPH010159295.1:17039-54464 GCA_902168325.1 Peromyscus nudipes | reverse complement strand
GAACACACACACTCAGAGCCACACTGGAACTCACAGGGAACACACACACTCAGAGTCACACCAGAACTCACAGGGAACACACACACTCAGTTAAGAGTCACACCAGAACTCACAGGGAACACACACACACTCAGAGTCACACCAGAACTCACAGGGAACACACACACTCAGTTAAGAGTCATGCCAGAACTCACAGGGAAGGATATTTTTGTATCTGTTCTTCCGTCGGTTTTCCTTAGTTTGTCCAATCAGACACTGATCCAGAGGTTTTAATTCTTGAAGATTCTACAAGGAACAAAATGGACATAAGGTTAAATCTGCTGACTAAAGCCAAGATTTAGTCAAGGAAAATGCTTCTGCTATACTGATTAGGGCTGGCTATGAGTGCTAACAAATGGAGATTTCAGTATGGATCTGGTGAGCCACTGCGGGAATGAGTTAATGGCAAGTACCTTTGACTGGACATGTCATAATCAGCTTATTTAACAGATAGCACTTCTTAATCTAAGTTTCAATTTCAGTTTAGAAATGTCTCTCTACATATTATATACAAACATACATACATACACACATATACTACAGAATCAAGTTTTGCTTAAGGCAACATCTGGAGTGTTTTCTTGACAGTATGATCTGTCACAGCATCACAGGCCACAGTGTGTGGTGGTATTGCTGTAGCCAGTATGATCTGTAGAGGCACAGGCCACAGTGTGTGGTGGTACTGCTGTAGCCAGTATGATCCGTAGGGGCACAGGCCACAGTGTGTGGTGGTACTGCTGTAGACAGTATGATCCGTAGGGGCACAGGCCATGGTGTGTGGTGGTACTGCTGTAGACAGTATGATCCGTAGGGGCACAGGCCATGGTGTGTGGTGGTATTGCTGTAGACA
The DNA here is from genome assembly GCA_902168325.1 of Peromyscus nudipes. Lineage (NCBI taxonomy): Eukaryota > Metazoa > Chordata > Mammalia > Rodentia > Cricetidae > Peromyscus > Peromyscus nudipes. The sequence goes on along the minus strand of CABHPH010159295.1, from coordinate 53,575 downwards.
GTATGATCCGTAGGGGCACAGGCCACAGTGTGTGGTGGTACTGCTGCAGACAGTATGATCCGTAGGGGCATAGGCCACAGTGTGTGGTGGTACTGCTGTAGACAGTATGATCTGTAGAGGCACAGGCCACAGTGTGTGGTGGTACTGCTGTAGACAGTATGATCTGTAGGGGCACAGGCCACAGTGTGTGGTGGTACTGCTGTAGACAGTATGATCCGTAGGGGCACAGGCCACAGTGTGTGGTGGTACTGCTGCAGACAGTTCACTGGGCAATAGTCAATTCTTTCTCATTTCCATTCATCCCCTCACTCAGAAAAGGTATGTCGACTGCCTCTTCACACACAGGCAAGGCACGGTAGTAAGTGCTTGGGATATGGGAAGGAGTAAAGGGACAGTTCCAGCTCTCAAGGAACTCATAGCTCCCGAGAGGCAAAATGGAAGTAAATATGGCGACATGTCTTTTAGAGATGAGTAAGGTGCTGAGGAAGGGGAACAGAGCTCTACTTTATAGAGAGGATGTGATGGAGCTTCTGTGATAATGACGTTTAACCCCAAACCTTAAAGAAGACTCACGCATTTCTACAAAATGAGATTTAGAGAGAGGAAGTACCCACCCAGTTACTGAGTGATCCCACGGTACCTTCCGAGTACAAGCACACACAGCAGCAGCTCTCAGTGAAGTACCTCCTTGCAGTGGCAAGAAAGGGTGAGCAATGAAACCAGCGGTGTGAGGGACAGGGACGAGGTTGCCACAAAAGCCCGGTGGGGCTGCATTCTCTCATCATCAGACTGCAGGAGCAAGGGCTGCAAACTGGCATGCATACCCCAGAAGGGCCATGTCTAATTGCAGCAGCTGCATGTACCAACACCGCCCCACTGCAGAAGCCAGGTGACTTTGACCTCCCGATCCTCCCACCTTCAACTCCCACAGGCTAGGAATACAGGCATATGCCATCATGTCCAGATCTTTTTTATTTATAACATTACTTTTATGCATGAAGAATGGAGGATATCATTAGAAAAATCTATCTAGTTCTGAGGCGTTAATATGATCTTGATTAGTTAGTATCATTAAAATCCTCACTGGGAAAATTAATTTATCATTAGATATGGTAAGATGGTATTTTTAGGGTTGGAAGTAAGTTAGCTTCACAGGGAGTGTTGGAAAGCAACACTGGAAGGAAGACCTGGAAGTGTTTCCTAACCATGGGCTAACAAGGATGCATTCTCCATCAAACGCACATCCCACTTACCTGTAGTTCCTGAGCAGGGATCCCTTGGTCAAGCAAGCCTTGAAGCGTGCGGATGGTGGCCTGCAACTGAGTGCCGGAATACTTGCCAGAGGGAGGGACTCTGACCACTGGCAGGGCAGCCAACTCCTCATTTGTCAAAAAGGGGTGATCTATCAGAAAGGACCAAATGACTCTTCAGTTCTCTCTCCCCAGAGCTGATTTAATGAATAAGAGAGCTCACTTGAGCCTGTTCTCACTTACCATTGTCTCACACAAAGGGGCATCTTAAGAGTACGTGAGACTGTACAGCAGCATGGCTGACTGGCTGAGGATCATAGTCTACCCACTGCATGACTAATTCAGCTAGCCTGGAAGGAGCTACCTCACCACCGTTCATGAGTCCAGAAGGCTTGCGACTTCCAGACATTTGTATTTTTGAAAGGAGCATGTCTTCTTTTTTGTTTGACTTTAATGGCACCATTTATATGAGGAAAACCTACCTAGTTCCCTGTTGTTTTACATTAGATTCTAGACATTGGGGAAGATGGAGACAAAGACATCAGACAGTCCACACATGAGGGGATTGCTCTCAGAACACAGCCTTCCCTTTTTACTACCCACTTTTGTCATTCGTGCGGATGTCCTGGTGTTTGACAGTGTTCTCCCTGCAGAAGAATACTTTTCTTGGGCTATTCAGGAGTTGAATTAAACAAGGACCCCAGAAGAGCCTGGGTCCAAGTGAGTGCCTGCTATATGGACTATTTATAATCGAAGTCAACTACCATCCCAAAGTAGGGACTCCTTAACTCATCGAGTGGTTAGGGCGTGGTGGTGGTGCAGCTACTGTTTGGGTAGCAGGATGAACATCATGAGGAATACAGGGCTGGACAAGAACCCTCAAAAAGCTCAGTGTCTGGCTGGGGCATGGTTAGCAGTGATGCACAATTTGCTCATATGAAATAATGTAACTCTTTTTATAATGGAGGGTGAATGCAATTGGAGCACAAAAGCCAGGTGGATGAGCATGGGCTGAAGGAGCCCATGGGACACTGTGCACAATAGTCTACCTAAGCAGAAAGGGGTTCAAGCCATGAATTCCTTTTAAAGTATTAATTAGTCATTGATCCCAGCACTCAGGGGAAGAGGCAGGTTGCTCTCTGTGAGCTCAAGGTCAGCCTGGTCTATGTTACAAATTCCAGGTTAGCCAGGGTACATAGTAAGACCCTGTCTCAAAAACCAAAAGCAAACCAAAACAAACAAAATTACTAGGGCTTTGTGCTTAGTGTTTTGTTTGCTTGTTTCAACTTGACACAAGCCAGAGTTATCTGGGAAGAAGGAACTTCAATGAGAAAATGCCTCCATCAGATTGGCACGTAGGCAAGTCTGTGTGTGTGTGTGTGTGTGTGTGTGTGTGTGTGTCACATTTTCTTGATTAATGATTGACGTATGAGGGCTCAGGTTACTATGGGCAGTGCTACCCCTGGGCAGGTGGTCTTGGGTTCTCTCAGAAAGCAAGCTGAATAAGCCATGGGGAGAAGCCAGGAGGCAGCACCCCTCCATGGCCTCTGCTTTGGCTCCTTCCTGGAATTCCTGCCTCGACTTCCCTCAGTGACGGACTCGGATAGAACGTGTAAAGCGAAGAAGCCCTTCCCAAGTTGCTTTTGGTCAAAGTGTTTTATCACATCAAGAGAAACCCTAACTAGGACAGACTTCAAATAAGAAAACCCCCCGTGATAGTAATGTGACATTAAAAACACGAGCAAAGCGAAGCCAAGCGCGGGTGTGTCTCCACTGGCTTGTTTGGTAAAGTGAAGCGGCATGAGGACCCGGGGAGGCTGGCACCCAGGGAGGCTGGCGGTCAAGGGTAACTGGTTCCTGCACTTCACACATTCCACCAGTTTTACTGCAAGTCAGATGAGCTCTTTGGTTTCTCATTACGCAATAGTAAAATCTTGACTTTTTGTTTCCTTTTACCTCAACACACTTCGTGCTTCCCCTAAGCCCCTGGGGCTCTATGTCAGTAATTTGGTTATAGTAACCAAAGTCAATGTCTGTGTGATGTAGCTTTATGCTTAAAACCAAAGAGCATATACATATGACCAAACAGCGCCCATGTATTGTGAGAAATCACCTTTTAAAGCATGTTTCCCATCTACTGTTTTTAGTGAAAAACCTGGTAATAAAATTCTTGCCTTTGCTGGCACCCTCGTGGTCTGCGGCCTCTACTGGCGGCTCACTGCTTCCGCATGTGGCTTCTTCTCCGACAGACTTCCCCTCCTGTGATGCCGGAGTTAAGCTGTGCAAACAAACACATTTGGAATATTTTTGTCTCCAAGGTAATTTTAAATATCATGATTCAAGCCACTTATTTCCTCTATAACAACTACAGTATCGTGACACTTCCTGAGCTCTTGAGAAGGCTCCATGTGCCCTCAGGCCTGATGGCCCAGGTTCATCCCTGGGACCCACAGGAAGGAAAGGAACTGCCACCAGTGTTCTGACAGCCACACGTGCAATGCGGCGTGTGTGCCACACACAGGCACACAAGCAACAAACAGGTACACGTAAAAAACTAAAATAAACTTTCTGATTTAAAAAAATCAAATTCCAACTGAGTATGGTAGCACAAGTCTGTGCTGTCAGCTCCTCTGGAGGCTGAGGCAGGAGGATCACTTGAACCTTGGTGTTGGAGACTAGCCTGAGCAACACAGCAAGACCTTGTCTAAAACACAAACAAAACTTAAACATAAGAACCTCTAAATGTAAGTAAGGTCCCCAACGCACAGTTCTCGAAGTTTATGGTGGGCACTAAACGTACTGAAGTGTGCAGCAGCAGGGTCTCGGAATCTTAGACTGAAGGGGTCCCTTTGGGGATGGTTTTATTTGTGTCACCACGGATGGCATTATTTTTATCAGCATGTAGCTCCTCTTTCTGATGTGAGCACATGTATGTGAGGGTATGCAGGTACCCGTGTCTGTACAGGAGGAGAAGTCTACCTTGGACACTGTCTCGCAGGTGTAGCACTGACAGGGTATCTCAAGTGTTGGAACTGGTGCAGCCAGTCAGGAAGCCCTAGGGATGGATCTGGCGTTTCTACTCCAACGCTTCATTACGAGCCCACATCACCACGCTCAGCTTTACTTCAACGTGAGTTCCAAGGCTCAAGCTCACGTTCTCACGCTTGGGAACACAGCCCCTTGCTGACGGCCATCTCCCCAGCCTCCCTCTCATTTTAAAAAAGTAGCTTCCACTCACTACTGCATCATGTGAGTGTGTCTTACGTTATTTAAAGGAGTCCCTGTGGAGGAACATACTCTTTAGCTACAACTGTGGGTGAAGACTGTCTTGGTTTCACTCAATGTAATGAAACTCAGCACAAATTCTCATTCTTCTGGGGGTAGAGACGATGCCATCTGCTGTGATTCAAATCTTAAGTTTATTCCCATGTGTTCAGGGCTTGGTCCACAGCTAACAGTATTTGGGGAGCTGGAAATGAGCTCCTGAAGGAGATCTGGGGATCTCAGCTCCTCGTCTCTTTACTTCCTGTCACCATGAGCTTCTCTTTGCTTCAGCACACACTGTGTGTGTCATGATATTCCACCCTGTCACAGATCCAGAGCAACTGAGTCAAGCAGTATGAGCTGGAACCTATGGAACTGTGACTCCAACGACCTTTTCTTCCTGCAGTGGGATTTACTCGAGGTATCCTGCCACAGCCATGGAAAGTTAAGTCACAGATCAGCCTTGGGGAAGTGACTAGGAAAAGGAAACTAGGCAGAAAATTGGCATTCAGGCGTAGGTAAGGTAAATAAAATCTCACAGTTTTCACTTTCTGATGGTCAGGGGAACTAAGCTGAGTTCTCTGTCTGAGGATACCAGTACACCCCACTAAAGCAGGGCACAGACTGAAGCTCCCCAAATGTCAAAAGCAGGACAGCAATTATCCTGTTGGGTTTTCCCCCTGATTTATTTATGTGTATGAGTGTGTTGTCTATGTGTTTGTATATGCAACAGGCATGTGCCTGCTGCTCCTGGAGGTCAGAGGATGACAGCAGGTAATTCGGAAGAGAGTTACAGATGGTTGTGAACTGCCGTGTGGGCTCTAGGAACCGGACTCCAGGCTTCAGCTGAACCATCTGGACCCGTACACTGGTTTTACTGTGGGTATTTTTTTTTCTGCTCCAACTCATTGTGGGTTGCAGTTCACACTTATTTGCAAGTTCTGCATCCACGAGGTTAATTTATTTTTATGTCTCTCCATGTGTATATCCACCCTGGAGCTGGAGTTCCGGGCAGTTATAAGCCGTCCCAATGTTGGTACTGGGAACCAAACCTGGGACCTCTGGAAGAACAGGATATAGTCTGAACTGCTGACACCTCTCCAGCATCCATGAGGTCATTTTGCATTCCACTACATACACTTTTGTCTACAAGGACATATTTTGGCAAGCTTCCCACAAGGCATTCCTTTTTTTTTTTTTTTTTCTTATTCCTTTGAACACCTGTTTGGTATCACAGTACCTCTCCCTCCAATTTATCATTTGTTTTTCTTTTTAAATGATGTTTTCTACTATAAACAATGTTGCAATTATTTATCATCATGATTCTGTAAGAATATTCTCTTATAGTGGTCGGAATAAATTCTTTACAAGTCAGACTGCTAGGTTAGAGGGTACTACATTTCTTCACGGCTTTAATGACATTAAAACAACAACAACAACAAAAAAGCACATTCAAGAATCAGAAATATGCAAAAACCTGTACGTTAATGGCATTTCTAATTGTCTTCCTGGGAGATCAAACTAATTTACTATCCTTTCCTCCTTCTCTGTCCAATAAAGAGCACTCTACTTCTTGGATGTCTGCTCATGATTAGGTATGAAGCTATTTTCATTTTTTAAAGAGTGTGTGTGTCCAAGAAGGCAAGAAGAGGGGTTACTCCTCAAAGCTGGAGTTACAACATGGCAGATCTCCATGAGTTCAAGTCCAGTCTGGCCTACACAGCAAGTTTCAGCCATCTGGGGGCTACATAGTGAGACCTTCTCTCAAAAGCAAGACAAAGAAATAAAAAAGAATTTCCTAATATCCTTGGTTTCATATTATTTAAAATATTTTCATTATATTTTATTTAATTATTTATGTGTGTTTGCACACATGCCACAGTACACAAGTGGGGGCAATCTTCAGGAGTCAGTTCTCTCCTTCCAACATGTGAGTGCCAGGGATTGAACTCAGTTCATCAGGCTTTGCAGCAACCACCTTTATCCGCTGAGCCATCTTGCTGACCCTGGTTTCATTTTCTTATTATTAATGAAAACTTAAAAATTTGAAAGTACAGAAAAATGGACAAAAATTAAAAAAACAAATCACCCATAATGTTAGCAGGAGTCACCATTTCTGGCACATTTCCTTTTAAAGCCATTTTTTTTTAAAACCATGGTTAAGAGCATGCTACACTTTTTTTCTTTTTGAGCAATAGGTATAAAGACATTTTCTTATATCAAGAGAATCTACTTGTAACAAACCCTGAAAAACATATTATGTTGGGTATGGTGGTGTTATCTCTTTAATCCCAGAACTCAGGAAGCAGAGGCAGGTGGATATCTATGAGTTTGAGGCCAGCCTGGTCTACAATGTTTCAGGCCAATCAGAACTACGTGCTAAAACCTTGTCTCAAAAAGACATTATCTATATTTAACCATGGTTCCATAATTTAATCGCTATTTTTATTTTAAAACAAAAATTGTTCATTTCATTAAAATAAAAAGATCAAAGTGTTAAACACATGTTGAAAAATTATTTACCTTTCATTGCTTATTTTTTCTTTACATTCTTCAAAGCCATTCACTGACTATAATGAAGAGAAAGAAAAGTCAAATTAGTTCACTGTAACAAAACCAATCTCATAAAGCTTAATTTTTTTCTTTAGTTATATTTATTCATTTCATGTTACACATGTTTTGCTTGTGTGTGTACATGCTTGATGCCCCTGGTCAGAGGAGGGCATCAGATCCCCTGGATCTAGAGTGATGGATGGTTGTGATCTGAGAATCGAAGCTGGGTCCTTTAGTAAGAGCCAATGCTCTTAACCACTGAACCATTCTTCCAGCACCAAGCTCAATTTTTTTTCTGTGAATTACTTTTTATGTTGGCAATGTTATCATTCTTACATTACATACATACATGGCATTCAAGTCACACACTCCCAAAAGTGGCTGAGGCATCTTTAGCGCCCATGAAGTTTTGTTGGCTAATAGTAATTACTTTCTTTGCTTACCATTAGCTCAAGTAATTCTTTTTAAGAAAAGATTTACTTTATTTTAATTATGTGTGTGTGTATGTGCTGTGTACAGGTACCTGTGAGGGCCATAAGAGGGTGTCAGAACTGGAGTTACAGGGGTTTTGAGTTTCTCAAAATAGGTTCTGGGGACCGAGTCTGGGTCTTAACTGCTGAACTATCTCTGTAGCTTAAGTAGAAAATGATTCCAAAGTACACATCTCATCTATTCAGGAAGTGCTAATTTATTAATACAGATGGTCTGCAAGTATTTGGTTTTAAGCATTATGTGTGGGTGGTGAATGTGTACATTGTATGTAGGTGTTTGTATGAATGTGTGCTTGTGTGTGTCAGTATGCATGTGGAAGGTAGAGGCTGATGTCCTGTGTCTTCCTTGGTTGCTTTCTACCTTATGTTTTGAGACAGGCTCCCAGGATCCAGAGCTCATATTCAGCGAGGCTGCTGTCCAGTGAGCTCCAGGGATGTGAGGATGTGCTTCCTTCTCCTCTCTAGCGCAGATCTGAAATACTTATGAGTACAGGTTCTCTGCGACCCCTGAGCAGCGGGGTTACAGGAGTGTGCTGCTGTGCCCTGTTATTATTAGGCACTGGGGATCTGAATGCAGGCCCCTGCGCGTACACTTTATGAACATCTGCCCAGCTCTGAGCATCACTCTCAGAGCAAAATTTCCCGGATTCATTTGCACTTTGGGAAAATGAATTACAAAACATTTTTGTGATAATTAGTAGAATATTCTCTTCCCGTGAATCTGAATTTTTAGATTAATCCCAGATAATTTCACATGCTAATTTCCTGAATTTTATAATCACTTTTACTGGCTACCTTGTCTCCCACTAAAAAAGTTAAATTATTTTACAGAACCATATTTAATTTGAGTGATTATGGAGAGAATTTTAATTTTAGAGTTTACTATTAAAGAACAAGAAATGAACTTTTCATGTCCTTGGTATAGTTCCAGTTTATATAATATAGGTTTTACACATTTTTGGATGAATTTATGCCTAGAACATATATTTATTTTATGAATAAAATTTCACAACCGGTTAAATATAATCTGATTAACATACACATGTATGTAGAGAGAAATGTGTCTCCCTAAAATTTGTAAGTTAACGTCCTAACCCCCACTGTGGCTGTATTTGCAGATGGTGCCTTAAAGTGATAATTAGAGTAAGCAAGACCACAGGCGTGGTAAGGTCACAGGCGAGGTAGGGTCACAGGTGTGGTAAGGTCACAGGCGAGGTAGGGTCACAGGTGTGGGCCTCCAGATCAGTAAAACTGGTATTTTACAAGAGGAAGAACAGACACCAGGTGGGGAGCTGATACAGAGGGAAGGACACAGCTAACATTGTAGTTTGTTCACAAGCCAGAGAGAAGGAGTCAGAACCCAGTGGTGTTGGTGCACTGGCCTTCGGAACCAGGAGAAAATAACCCTGTTGTGTAAGCCACTCCAAACACAAACAGGCTCCAACTCAAGCGCCTGCTCCTGTGAGATGCTTGGGTAGGGAGGACACAAGGAAAATAAATGGTGGGACCTGCCATGTGGTCACACAGATGAGCCACTTGGGTTTTTAAAATGAATTCTGTCTTGTGAGAGCTATTTTATAGTACAGACATGGGAATCTTTGCTACACTGTTGTTTTATAAAAACAAAACAAAACAAACAAACAACAAAAGAACTCCCAAGTAGATGGCTGGTTTAATCTATCATGGTGTATCCATACAACAGAATATTAGAAAGAATGAGGCAAATTTGTATGCACTCATATATTAAGAGGGAATGAACAATTGTTAAATGAAAATAAGATTTCTGACACGATGGTAAAATGTATATTAAAAAATGACATGGGCCTTTCCCATGACACCAAGTTATCAGCTCTGTTGACCTTGGACCTGCCCACTCTTGGAAAAAGGGTTGCTGTCATAGCATGATAGTAGGGTAGATAAGAACACAAGTTTTATTAATAACTATCTGGCAGTCTGAATGAAATGTCCCCCACAATCTTGGACATTTAGATACTTGGTCACCAGCTGGTGGTTCTATGTGGGAAGACTTAGGAGGTGTGGCCTTGCTGGAGGATGGATGTCACTGGAGGCAACTTTTAGAGTTTAAAGATTGCCATTTTTAGTTTGTTCTGCTTTCTGCTTGAGGTTTGAGATGGGAGCCCTCAAGCTTCCTGCTCTAGCTACCACGCCTGCTGCTGGTTGACATGATCCCCTCCATGACTGACTCAGTCCCTGGGACCAGAAGCCCAAATAAACCCTTCTGTAAGTTGTCTTGGTCATGATGTTTTTTTCACAGCAGTGGAAAAGATGAGTATGTCGAGATTAAACAGGAACGTCACATCAATAAGTAGTTACATTTAAAGTAATTTTTCAATGAAAATATATCCTAAAATCAATATAGTAAAGTCTTCTGACATAAACATTTGTTATTATAGGTCATTATAATGAAGGACAAAAGTAATATGCTTTTTTCTCTTTTTTTAAGAGAAAAGAAATTTTAGGTGACAATTTTTAAATGGCAGGCAAAGCTTTTTATTTATTCTTAGCTAAAAGAGACTTTGAACATCCCTAGTAGATGTCAGTTTTAAAATATTGTAGTGAAAATATAATTCCATTGTTATGACTTACAAGAGTCCTGAAACCTTTCCAAGAGCCTGTGGTATGACTACTAATATGATGACAGTATAAAAGAACATTTATCTGAAACCCTCTAGAGAATAGTGTATGTTGAGACAGTCAATGTTTATAGAATTTTTATGTACTAAGAAATAAACAGAAGCCACAGCTTCTCGGTATCCGCACATATCTGTAAGTAACAGTGAAAGAACCTGTGTGTCTGAGTGGCGTGTAAATATATAGACGGGGCTGACAATGTAAGAGTCTAAGTCAGCAGTTTTGACTCTCTCTACTTCTCGCCTTTCCTCATTCCTTCCCTCTCTCTCCTTTCAACTGAGAAATGATTCAATTTGCTGGGTCAGACGACACTGTGATGTAATAAAGTAACACTGCCTTCCTCCACCCCCCCAACACTGCCGTTGCTTTCCCTCGGGGGTGAAGACAGAACTCTGGTGAAGTGCAGTACCCCAGGCTACTCCTGCAGGTACAGTCCTCACCTCAGGGACATCCTCAGCTAACGGAGAACCATCACAGTCTGTGTCTGCTCCTCCCTCTTCTGGTGTCTCCCCGTTTGTCCTCCGCGTACCTGGGAGAGAAGCACACAGGTCAAGAGAACTAAGAAACGCACTGAGGCAGTGAAAAGTTTTCATTTACCCACTAAAGGAGGTGTACATAGACCACACGAGTGCGCTGACTGGGAAAGCAAAGAGTAAGTGGTAGGACACACAGTATAAAATAGTTAAACCTACCTGTGAAATGGCCACGCTTTAACACTGGCTTATTGTCAACTGCAGGAGAAGATGTTTAGACTAATCTATTTATAAATAAAAGCTATGACATGTACGATACTCTTTTGATGATACTCTTCCTTTTTAGACAGAGTCTCATGTAGTCCAGGCTGGCCCTGAACTTGTTATGCAGCTGAAGATAACAGGGAACTTCTACTCTCCCTGCCTCCATATCCCAAGTGCTGGGACTATAGGTGTGTATCACCATGCATGGTTTATATGGTGCTGGGCATTGAACCTAGGGCTTCATGCATGCTAGGCAAGCACTCTACCCACAGCTACATGTACGCCTCCAATAATGCATTCTAAGTTTCATTAATGAGGGAACTCACCCACAAACCAACAAGGAAAAGACAATAAATTTTATTTTATTTCTGAAAACACTATCTAGAAATTGCTGAAGGTATTGCTAGTATCATTCAGTTTTACTCAACAACTTTCCCCCACGCATGTGCTTGAATTCCTGGGTACACTGATTTATTCATCTGGTTCACTGACCTGGAAAATAGGCCCCTCTGGTGGCATTAGTCTGGTTTAAGAGATTCTGGGCTTCTTCATCCACAACATCCAGCAAGGACTGGATAACTTCAGCTTCTTGAGGATCATCATAGATGTCATCATCCTGGGAATCAGATTCTTGAAAAACAGGAGTTTACTTTAAAAGTACTGAGAAAGGGGCAGTCTCAGTCCTAAATGCCAGTATCTCCTTGAAGGACAGACATGGTGACCTAGTCCTTTTCCTCTACAAGTATGCTGGCTGCTGTGACGAGCAACCACACAAATGCAGCTTAGAAACAAAAAGTAAAGGCCGATATTGGAAATATATACCTTTTCATGAAAAATTGACAATCTGATGCTCATTTCATAAAATTAATGTCAAATCATTCATTAATGAAAAAAATAAAGATGTTATCTTCTCAAGATTAAGGATACAGCAGGCCCAATAAAATATCCTCAATATAAAATTTGTAAGGCATTTGGTAGTCTATGAATGCTGCTTCACAGCACGCAAGAAACATCAATCGCAGTAACTGTCTTTTCAACCTCCCAACTCATTTAGAGCCGAGAGCGAACACCGGACATTTGCACATTATGTAACCAACAATGCTAGTTTTATAGTCTCTTATTCTTTCATTTCCCCCAACAATCTTCCCTTTTAAAGCTGTGTTAGCATGTGAGCTAATAGGAGGGATTACTGAACTTTTAGATCATTTACAGTAACTGGATGGCTTATTTGAAAACTACCTTTGGTTTCGGTCTGGTCCATTAAGTTCCTCATCTGAGATGAGCATTTTCCTCTAGGGTATACAGCTTCAGCTACTTCTTCCCCATTAACCTGAAGTACAAGAGCACAGCAAACAACCAGATTACTGTTGTGTTAACTTCTGGGATTGGAGAAGAACTGACCATGGCTCCTCCCCTCTTCCTGCTGAGTACAAACTCTTACTAGATCTTTGCACTTTGCATCTGTGTTACTAGAAAATATCTGTGGAGTGAAGTGTGCAAAGTGGATGGGGGTTCCTATCATCGAACACATCGGAAATTGTGTTATTTCTTAAATTTATTAGACTACACAAAACTCTTATTTGAGGCATATTTTATGAGGTTTGTCCTCTAAAGAACACTTTAGAAAAAAAGTTTAATAGGATTATAAAGGCCTAAAAGTTAAGAAAAAGGAATACAATTATTTTTGGGTCTTCCTTCTTCCTCCCTCCCTCCTTCTTAGATAGGGTCTTGCTATGCAGCACAGGGAGGCCTCAAACTCGTTCCTATTGCTTCAGCTCTTAATGCTGGAATTCTATGTCTACAACACTGTTCTTAGACAAAAGACAATCAACTTTTTAATTACTCATCAGTGTGTTACATGGATGCATGCTCCAATTTGGTGGCTTGACATTTGTTAGGCGTAAAGACTCTGCAGTATAGTTTAGCTCTCTTGTGAATTTAAGGACAGAACAATGAACTGTAACCATGGAATCACTATACATCACTGAACTGAAGGCAACATTCCTGTGCAGCTGACAGACTACAGCACAGCGTGGAAGGACAATGTAGCGCCATGTGGTTCAGTGCTAGAGCATTTGCACAGCTGGGCTCAATCCCCAGCACAGTTAAAAGAGACACTGTTTCTGGGTTAGGGATGGGGCACGTGCTCCCTTCTCCTCTCATGCTGGGACCATGTCTGGTGCAGACCAGGGCAGGCCCTGTGCATGCTGCCACAGTCTCTGAGTTTACGTGTGTCCATCTCACCTAGGACTAAATGTTCTAAGGCCTCTCATTCTCTGCACATTGTCCAGCTGTGGGTCTCTGTGTTTGTTCCCATCTACTGCAGGAGGAAGCTTCTCTGATGATGGCTGAGGAAAAACTGACCTATGAGTGATATAGAATGTTCTTAGGAGTCACTTTATGGTCATGTTCCTTTAGTAGAACAATGATATTTGGTTTTTCCCTAAGTCCCTGGCCTATCTGGTCTCCAGTTATACGTCCAATTGATAACTACTCACAAACGAAAAATTGGTTCACGCCAACAGTCTCACTGGGGATACAAAGCACTCTTAAGGGTAGGTCCAATGCCCAGCAGTAGATGGCCAACACAAAATCAAGTCGATGGTATCTCTGGAAGTTCTTTGTCTCATTAGGTTTACTACAGGGCTTTTAAGATTTTTATTGTATTTTTTTACTTTATCTCACAAGTCATTTTTGTATACATTATGGCTTCTAGTATTGTGTTTTTAAAGGATTTCAGTGTATGCAAATATGTGTCTCTGCATCTACATGTGAATTTTGTGCTTTTCCTTTTTCTTTTGGTTTTTCGAGACAGGGTTTCTCTGTGTAGCTTTGGTGCCTGTCCTGGATCTCCTTCTGTAAATCAGAACTCACAGAGATCCACCTGGCTCTGCCTTCCAAGTGCTGGGATTAAAGGCGTGCGCCACCGCCACCTGGCAATTTCATGCTTTTTCTTTGGCTCGTTCTTCTGTTTGATTGTTTTGTCCTATTCTGGCTTATCTGCTTTTGCTTTATCATATTTTATTACTATTCTTTAGATGCCTGTTTTCCAGTGAGAGATAGAAAGGGTTGGATTCTGATAGGGGAGAAGGTGGCGTTGATCTCAGAGGAGTTGGTAACAATATGTTGTATGGAAAATAATCTCTGTTCAATTAAAGAAAAAAAATTAAAAATAAAAATTAAAAAAGAGAGGAAAAAAGGTAGATTTGGATAAACTGATAAAATTAACTAACTAAATCACAGTGTGTACTGTGGCTCACTCTGGAGCCCTAACTCTTCTTATGAAGCTGTTAGATATGACAGAACTATATCTCATAAGCTGGTCATGTAGCACCCACAGCATCAATGGCTGTGAAATCCCATTTTCCACGAGAAATCAAGGTCTGGATATTAGTGTTCAAGCAAGAATGTTGTCAAGGAGACTTCCTGAAGATTTGAATTCTGACAGTAATGTTGGCACCCACAATAATAAAGGCCCTATGTTTCCAGGGTTTGATGTTAATTCAATAGAAACTCTACACTTCTTTCTGTCAACACACTGACACTTAAAAAGGAAGCAAACACTCTCCAGAGCGAGTAACATTGGAAAGCTGTAAAAATTCGGTTGCTTCAGCTTTGTGAGGCTGAAGATCTGGACCACCAGGAAACAACTCTGCTACAGCACAATGCAAACAACATACACAAAACAGCACTTTCGTGCTATAGTAATTTCTGCCTTAATATGGCTCCCACTGCTGCGTGTTCCAGGACTTACTACATAAAATGTGTGCCATGACATGATGTGGTGTCAGAAAGGTATAGAATGGGCTTCTGTTCACTATACAAAATTTCTTCTTGAAAACTCAGCTCATGTCCAGAATTATGTTGAGATGGTATGATTTTTTTCTTTTTTTTTTTTTGATAACTAAAGAAAAGTGTTTTAAATGGGAAGACATGCCTTTTATACTACTCAAGCAGACATCTGAATAGTAAGGGTGTGACTCGACTCATGGGGTAAGTGTAGTTTAAAACAGTCCAATAGAATAAAAATCCAGCTGTGATGCTTTCAGAAAAATCACGTAACACGGACAGAAGAAAACAAAAGAATAAACATTACCCAAACTGAGGGGTACACGAGTACACTTAGAGAAAGCATGAAGTGGAACTCACACAGCATCTAAAGCTTTGCCAAATGACAGTTCTCTGTGCTAATCCTAAGTGGTTTAAGATCTCATTTTATTATCTGGAAAACACTACTTAAGTCTTTCAAAACAAGCGAGTCTATATCTTTGGCTAATACTGTTGCTCCTTACCAGGGCCATAGGTTTAGCCTTCTCGGGCTACTGGTGGCTCATATTAATCTGAGAGGGCGACTCTGTTGTTAATTACACACTTCTCTTCCTATAGTCCAAGAGACAAGTGAAGGGCCTGTGTACATTAACCAAACATCCTGATGCCAATATTACCTAGTCAAGCCATTAGCCATGAAAGCCAGTGTAGCAGAGGGCACAGGCTTGAAGCTCTGCATTTTGAGTTTACTTAGCAAAGCCTCTTAGTTCATCACAAGAGACTCCTACTGTGAGCATATGTGTCTTAACAACACTGAATTACAACATCAATTTGGCATGAAACATAAGCACATTGGTTATTAAAAGTAAGACAGACGTGAGGAGTTTGTTTTTCTTGCCTTGGAGAAGGAATTCTTCGGTGTGAGAGCAGGATGGCCACAAGGCTGCGTACTGGTATGGCCTGAAAGGAACAGCACAGAGCGGTATGTGAGACAACTGAAATTACAAGAGAGACATGGAAATTATCCAAGATACATAACTCTGAAGATACAACTCAACTAGAAATTCTGATACAGGGCCAGTGAGATGCATCAACAGCGTGAGTGCTTGTCACCGAGGCTGGAAACACCTGGGCTGATGAGATCCAACACCTGGGCTGATGAGATCCAACACCTGCAGGCTGTCCTTTGACCCCATTCATGCACTATGGTATGAGTGTGTGTGTGTGTGTGTGTGTGTGTGTGTGTGTGTGTGTGTACTACGCAAATAAACAAATGCGAAAAACTTCGAAGAATTCTGATCCATATAAAATAAAGAAACCCCGTATTTCTAAGGATGTTATTTTTAATTATACACGAAAAAGGTCGGAATACAAATGCTATAAAACAAACAAAAAAACCACATCCAAATTCTTTTTTGAGACAGGGTCTCCCATGGCACACACTGGCCTCCAACTTGGTGTATACTCAGAATGCCCCGAGCGCTTCATCCTCCTGCCTCATCTCACAAGTGCTGGCATTACAGGTGTGCACCACCACACCACAGGGAGGGGAACCAAATCCCTAAGAGAAAATAGTACATACAAAAGCTGATTTTCCCTTTGTAGGTATATTATTTACATCTGCCATTCCAGTGCTTGGGAAGCAGAGGCAGGAGGATTGCTATGAATGTGAAGCCAGCCTGGACTACAGAGGGAGACCCTGCACCAACTCCCACAAAACAAGCTGTTTGGGACTGAATGTCAAGCAGGAGAGCCCGAATGGAAACCATCCCACCTGAACGGAGCAACGTGACTACGTGACAAGTGTGGACTGAGCTCACTCTGCTCCTGTATGGGAGAGGACACCTGCTTGGTTCATTTCCCCAAGTGCCTTGGCACAGGCACCACACGTGGATAAATGGAAAAGTACTTTAAGTGTATTCTAGATAAAATACTGATTTTCCCCTCTTTGTAGTACACGAGTCCCAGGGCTTCTCTTTGAGAATGACCTGCAGATAATGCTGGAGGAGGATGAAGGTTGAGGCGGAATTTTATGAACATATTTCTGTAACTTTGTAACTTTGTGGTTGGTGTTACATAGACCCCAGGAATCGTCTCATTTTCTTTGAAAGAAATGTAATACATTTTAGAACTCCAGGAAAAATAATTGAAAGAGCCTATCAAAAACAAGCTACTAGATCTAGAAGCCCTCCGGGCACACCGTAGGACAGCGCAGGGGGGTGTATACAGTCTCCCCTTGTGCTTTCTCTTTCCCTTCTTGGTCCCACAGAACTTAGTTCCAGGGAGTCAAGCCAGAGAGCAGACAGAGGTGCTCTTCACAAGGTGTGGGCCCTGGACAGACAGACAGGCAGGAAATGTTCTCTTCAGTGTTTTGTGAGCACACCTGCTTGAAATGAAGTGATGGAGAGCAGGGAACTAACCTTTGGCTCTAACAGACAAACTGCTGTGGTTTGGTTTCCAGCAGATGCTGCTGGCATCGGGTGTTACTCTCTCCGACCGTGAAAGACTCTTTACACAAAGGACAGAGTTCACAGTGCTCCAGTTCACCCACATCCCTCTGTGTCTAATGTCTCTGTCAGCATTAGCAATCAAAGCTACATTTGTAGGTCCTGATTATAGAACACAGTGGAAATCAGATTTTCTGGGTTTAAATTTTAGACTTACTCTTCATTAACTTTGTGGGTGTGGTGGTTTGAAAGAAAATGGCCCCCAAAGGGAGTGGCACTCTTAGGAGATGTGGCCTTGTTGGAAGAAGTGTGTCACTGCAGAGATGGGCTTTGAGGTCTTATACCACCCAGTGTCACAGACCACTTCTTGTCATGTAGGACTCTCAGCTACTGCTCCAGCACCCCATCTGCCTACATGCTGCCATGTCCCACCATGATGATAATGGACTGAACCTCTGAACTATAAATGAGCCACCCCAATTAAATATTTTTCCTTTATAGGAGTTGCCATGGTCATGGTGTCTCTTCACAGCAATAGAAACCCTGACTAAGACAGTGGGCTTGGGCAAAGTTACCAAGCTTCTCAGTGCCTCAGTTTCTTTTCCACTGTGCATTGCTCTGAAGCCATACAACAGTAATTTTAGAATGCTCTGTTTATAATGAGGATTAAAGTACTTACGGGAAGGCTTCATCTAAACGAGCATTACAGACGACGGCCACCACAGCTCTTCCACTGCTTCTGCCATTATGCTACCCCGTGAGGCAGACGCTTGTCTGCACACATGAACCCACAATGCCCGGGTGGGTCCCTAGCCCAGAGGAGACATTCCGTCCATATCTGTATAAATTACACACCTCATTACCACCTCACCAGGTTGACACTAGTAATACTTTACTGATGGGAAATGGAGGCTTAGATAAGCATTAGGGGACTTTCTGAGGACACACAGACTTTTCGGGCCCACTGGATATACACTTCTGCTCTAATTTTCTAATATATATTGAGTTTCAGAGCTGTTATCACTTAAATAGAGTATTTTCACTTAGATCCTGTAAAACATTCTAGAAAGTTAAGAAAAAGTTTAGTGATAGTATCCAACTTGTTGTCCAGAAGAAAGTCACCTCTGCATAAGCCCTGTTAAAGTAAATGTGTCTGTCATACCATTGGCTTTGGTGAGCTTGGGTGCTGAGATGGCAGGTCTCGTTGAACTAGGCACCACCGGACAACCGTCTCTGTAGAACACACAAAGAAAGAACAGTTACCAAGGTTTCAGAAGCTTCACTTTAGGGCTGAGTCCAGGCATGCTGCCAAGTGTGGACAGGATCTAATGAAATTCTTCATGTGTGTCTGTAACTCAGTGCTCCCACCGTGAGATGAAAGATAGACACAGGATAATCCAACGATCTTGGAAACTTTCAGGCCAGCCTGATGTATCCAAGAGTGAACAAGAACCTCTCTCCAACGGAGTGAAAAGTGAGATCTACACTATGTGTCTTAGTTAGGGTTTCTACTGCTGTAAAGAGACACCATGACCATGACAACTCTTATAAAGGAAAACATTTAACTGGGCTGGCTTACAGTTTCAGAGGTTTAGTCCATTATCATCATGGTGGGACATGGTAGCATACAGGCAGACATGGTGCTGGAGAGGTAGCTGAGAGTTCTACGTCTTGCAGGCAACAGGAAATGGTCTGTCTCACTGGGCATGGCTTGAGCATATATGAGACCTCAAAGTCTGCCTCCACAGTGACACACTTCCTCCAACAAGATCACACCTCCTAATAATACCGCTCCCTTTGGGGGCCAATTTCCTTCAAACCACCACACTATGTGAGATATGTACCCACTCCTCTCCCACCCTCTCCTCACAAAGGTTAAAAAAAAAGAAAAGAAAATGAAGGATGGCTTTTTTCTTTTCTGTTCTCCATTTCCTTCTCACTTAGTCCAGGCCGGCCTCAAGTTTGCTCTGCAAGGGTATGTGAACCACTGATCTTGCTTCTGGCTCCCAAGTGCAGGGTTACAGGTACGGACCACCATGCCCAGCAAGTACCACTGTCCTTATTACCGCGGTCACTGATGAGCTGGAGACTGAACTGCATCTCCACCGAGAACTAACTCCTCCACATAATCTTTCTTCAGGTTTGAGTTCAGCTCTTCATTCTAGTGCTCACCCCACTTGGGAACATGGTAACTGAGCTGACTGCACAACTTAACTCTGTGGACAGGTCAAAGTAAGTTTACCAAGTTTTTATATACAGACCCCTTGGTATGAATATGCTTTTCTTTTAGATTAGGGTGAAAAAAAAAACCGAAAAAAAAACCTTTGTTCTAAGAATCACCCAATGAACAGTACTACCCAAGGTCAAGAGCAGCCACAGAGTGAGCAAGCACACTGGGAATAGGGTTAGCATACCAGCTTGCTAACACTCAAGGATACCTAAGGGGCACTGTGATGGCAGATGCACTATACCACACACTCTCAGCACACCTCTATGCTCCTGCTGGGCTGCTTAAGATTGCAAGGTCTTTACACCTTTAACATAGGTTATTTCTCAAGGTTCTGTTTGCAAGGAGCAGCCCCTTCAACAAACCGAAGCAAGCCAACCCAACCAGACTCTCTTCATAGGCTGCTATGAAGTGAGGGGTTCCTCAGGTTCCTCAGGTCGCTTTGGTAATAACTCTCTCTGTGATAGAACCTCTGCTGTGGTGTCCATCAGACCCACGCACACCTTTTCTAGGGCCTCTGGACAAACGTGGAATCCACACCACACTCATGCTGCTTGCTGTGCCATTAGCAATAAAAGTCCTTTTATTTCTCCAGGCACATCTGCTGGAATCCATGAAATAACAACAGCCAGGGTCACCAGCTTGCAATTAACCAGGGTAAATTCTACCCCCATTATAGCTCCTGACATACACAGGCACCACGAATGTCCACCTGTCCATTATTGCTTCTACTATTTGTCACGGACTACGACGGTCACAGTGCAGAGCTGAAGGAGAACATGGAGGACGTTACGACGACGTCTGTTGAGACGGCAGCTAAGACAGAGGTAGAAAGGAACAGCACGTCACTCCAGGACAGACTGAAGAGTGCTCCCTGATTCTGAGGGAAAACATCCAGCCGATACCTAAGCTTGACAGTGATGTGAATTCCCACAAAATATTTTCTCTTTCCCATTTATTCCCCTTCACCGAGGAAAACAACTGTGTATCCATCTAAAGGGAGAATGGGAAAAGTACATAATCTACAAAGAACAAGCAAGTTTGTCAATGGTTTTAGTATTACACTTGTATTTTGGAAAATATTATTCATAGACACAACTGTCAATTTTCCCTTCACATAGCTCGGCTTAGTCTACAACCTTGAAAGCCTGGATTCACGGGCACTGTGGGAGGTGAAGGATGCTTCCCAAAGATGTCTGTACTCTTATGATTATGCCGTAGTTTAGAGAACCTGTGAGATGCCACTTCACAGAGCAAAAGAAATGGGACTTCAACGTGGATTTTTAGGACCCTGTTGTCACTGCTGGAGCCCTAACAAGTCAAAGATGAGGCAGGAAAATCCAAGTCAGAGGAAGAGACTGGGCAACAGAAGCAGAGAGTATGGAGGTGCTGCCTTTGACCACGGAGGGGCAAGGAGCCAAGGAAAGTGGTAATGGCAAGGAAACTGGATTCTTCTTATAACCTGCAGAAGGAATATAATCCAGTTGACGCCTTGACTTTATCCCAGTGAGATCCATTTCTATTTCTGACCTCAAAAATTTCAGAGATGATAATCTTGGGTTGTTTACAGTAATTTGTTTATAGTAATTTGTTAGAGAAGCCATAGGAAATCAATAGCCATGTTTTCTTAACACTTTTCCTCTACAAGTGAGGGAAGGTGCTGTTTGCATTTAATGCTGTGGGCATGGCTCCTCTGTGCCTCAACAGCTGACTTAAGTTCCAGGAGGGCTGATGCCACTCTACTTCTGGGAAAGAGGCCTAACTGCCCAAAGCCAGCTGGTTTATTTCTGTCTGCAGTTCAGAGACTGGTCCCCTCAAAAGCTAGGCACACACTGGTTATCAGTGGTGGCTGCAGAGATTTCTGCTTGAAGATGGCTCTAGACATCTCTGTGGTATGCAGGTTTGAGACACATAACTGGCACCACAGAGGAAACTGATACAAACAGGGGATAATGGCAAACAGCAAAAACAAACCTGATGACTACCTTATTATTACTTTGGAAATTATGCGAAACAATAAATTCCCTCTCTTGGCCAAACAGAATTGGGCTGTATTCTGTTACTTGCAACTGAAGACATTCTGATATGTGCTAACTGGAATCATGCTGCAACACTTTGCTGCTTGGTTACCTGGACTCTGTCAGAACTGGTATAACATTATTCTCTTGATGGCTGTGAATGCCCAGTACCTTGTTGCTTTCAGCACCACTGAAGGAAGTGACAGGTCCAATGCTCTGTTTGCTTCTTCCAAGGTCATTCCTTGTGTGCTGACTCCGTTCACATAATGGATGATATCCAGGAGCTGCAGGTTACCTTCCACAGCTGCAGCCGACTGTGGGTTGATGTCACTAATATACACCACTTCATGTGGACTGCCATGACCTCCAGACAGAGAAAATCCTTCACAGAGCAGAAAACAATTGTTTCTCAGTCACAGGAGTCTTATTTTTAATTATGCCAGGAAAGTCATACTGAATAAAGCTTGTGCTTTTCTTACCTAACTCCTTGTCATGGCATGTTACTGTAATGTCAGGCAGCAAATGGGGAAACACTGGCATCCTGGGTAACTCTAGAATCCGCCCAAGAACTAATCTGACCGTCTTTGGTGAAGCTCGCAGCAGATTCACTGCATCGGTGTGGGTCATATTTGTAACATCTGTATCATTAACCTACAAAATGAGAGAGACAAACTAGGACTGATTTTCAGAACAGGAAAATCTAATTATAATCTGTATTAGCCAGGAAGAGATCTATGGTGATGTAGTCTCTAATTTATTGGAATCCTGTTCCCTGTAGAAATCATAGGGACAATGATCAAGCCATTATAAACAACATAAAGTCGCTAACCAATGTACACAGACCTTACTGCTTTGCTAATATAGAAGTTTTACCTTTCAGAACTTAGGAGACTTGCTGTCTCATGCACTTGAGAGGCCCTTGAGAGATTAAAAGGACTCGCAGTTGGAGTAATTCCCAAATAGCTTCGTATAAAGGCTGTAGTAGAGAATGATCTTCTGATCCTCCTGTCTCCACATCCCAAGTGCTGGGATTACAGGTTCGTGCCACTGAGTTAGGTTTATGTAGTACTGGGGCTTGAACCCAGGGCTTCATACAAGCTACACATATGCTACCAATTTGGCTACATTTTCTTCCTCCTCTTTTTGGAGACAGGGTCTTATGTTGAACTCATTATGTAGTCAAGAAAAACTTTGATTCCTGGTCCTAATGCTTCTACCTCCCAAGTGCTGGGATTGCAGGCATGTGGCACTCTGCCTTGCTGAAGCCTTCATTTTTAAAGTGGTGGGGAATGACAATATAAACCAGAGAAGCAGTGTCATATTAACTCAACTTCCTTTCTTCTCCAGTGTTGACTTGCTTTTGGTCACTGATATGGTCTGGAGGTGGCTCAAGTTTGTTCCCCAAAGACTCATGTGTTAGAAGCTAGGTCCTCAGTGGTAGGACCTTTAGGTGGTGAAGACTAGTCAGGGGGTATACCTGTAGAAGGAGCAGTGGGACCCCACACTCTCTGGCATCCTTTTGAGGATCTCTTCCTCTTATACAGGTATTGTGGTAGTTCGAATGTAATTGGCCCCCATAAGCTCATGGGGAGTGCCACTATTCAGAGATGTGTCTTTGTTGGAGGAAGTATGTCACTTGTGGGGGCAGACTTTGAGGACTATGTTTAAGCTGTGCCTAGTTCCAGTTCACTTCCTGTTGCCTGTGGATCAAGATGTAGAACTCTCAGCTGCTTCTCCAGCACCACCTCTGCCTGCATGCTGCCATGTCCCATCATGATGATAATGGACTGAACTTCTCAACTGTAAACCACTCAATTAAATGTTTTCCTTTTATAAGGGAAACCCTAACTAAGACAGGCATGATGCCTTCACTAGAGCTGAGTTGCTGGTGCCATGTCCTTAAAGCTCCCACACTGTGAGCTAACTAAACTTCTTTTCTTTTTAAAGTTGGCTTGTGTAAGGAATTTCACAATAGTAACAAAAAAATGGATTAAGACATTTGTACAAATATCCCTATTCCCCTTAAATGTCTCATTTAAAAAAGTATTTTATGCATATGAGTGTTTTGCTTAGATCCATGTCTATACTATTTTGTGTGCCTGATGCCTGCAGAGGCCAGAAGAGGGCACTGAGTTTCCTGGAACTAGAGTTATAGAAAGTTGTAAACCAACATGCTGGTGTTGGGAATCAAACCCAGGTCCTCTAGAAGAGCAGTCTGTGCTCTTAAGCCACCGAGCTGTCCCTCCAGCCCCCAAATGCCTCACCTTTACTAGGCGGTCTCCCGGCTTCAGCCTTCCATCGGCCTTGGCTGGATCCTGTACGACATCATGGACATAACAACCAATGCTCTGACTGCCCTTGGTTACTGTAAAGCCCAGACTTCCTTGTTCTGATTTAATTAGGGTGATGGGAAGCTCTACTTCCTAGAGAAAGAACAGATCAATTTAAGGTTGTCTACAGACAAACACACGAATATTGTTGCCCTTGGTGGCCATGAGAAATCTTCTCAATTCTAGAGAGAATGTTCCTTTCTTTCCAAGCATGTAATGTTTGAAGTATGTAGTTATGTGTTTGTCTCCAGACTCTTTCCCTCCCTCCTTCCTGCTGTTCTTCATCTTTACTGTTTTCTATCTAGAAGAGCTAGGACGGGGTCCAGAGCCTCAGACATGCCAGGCAAGGCGTCCCCACCGAGCTGTACCTCAGCCCCTGCCTTTGTTTTTGCATCTACAGCAGTATAAACAAGGAGGCCTCCGGAGCGAGGGCACTCTGAAGACCAACACTAGGTTTTAGAGGGGAAGGTTTAGAAAAATCCTCCACATTTTTAACCAACCAAGACAGAAGGCAGGAGACACAAAAGGAAGCTTTGTTTGCTGTTGTTTTTGTAAAACTATACAGTATCTGGATGAGAGTGGGCCACAGCTTCATTTAATTAAGAAGTGCAACAAACTCAAAGATTTCAGCTGGGAGTGGAGGGCGCTCATATGGCCAACGACGGACTTCACTGCTAAGAGTGAAACTGAAATGTTGACGTACACCCACCCGTCTGCTCTGTGACACATACAGAGATACACACACAGACACATAGACACATACACACACACACACACACACACACACACACACACACACACACACCCTACCACACAATTACAGGAAAATGAAAGTATGAAAAGACTATTTTGGTCCAAAATCCTTATGGTTTGGGGATGGTAAGATTATAGGTGACTTTACTTTTTCTTTTTCTTTTCTTACTTGTTTTATGATGTTTTGACATAAACATTTATTACTTGGCTAATAAACAGTGGAAAAAAGCTGACTTTAAATTCATGTAAAAGAATTCTCATCTTGGAAGTTTTTTCCTAAGCTTGATTTGCAGGCTTAGAAATTTTAAGGCTTTGGGGGGCGGGCATTAAAACTGGGGAAAGGGATGGGAGGGTAAGGCTGAAGAGGAACAGGAGAGGAATAACTAACATAAGAATGTTGAAAAAGCTGTATGGAAATCACTGTTTGATAAGGTTCATATGTGCATGTTATTTTTTCATAACAAAGAGTTTAGTTGGAATTTGTGAAGCTAATACTTCTTCCAGAAACCACAGACTATCAAATAAAAAAGTCCAGTGCCAAGTGTCGGGACTTCCCCACGAGCTGTTTCCCAAAACAACACAAGCTACCTCAATGCTCTTGGTTATCCACCAAAACTTAATGGTAAGACCCAGTTGCTGAAGATACCACACACCTTAGTCACAGGACATAGAAACGTCGTCGTTACCGACAAGAAAGCTTCTTCCCTGCTGGCTAGCTTTCATGGTACTGGAAGGGGCTGTGTAGGCTGCTGGGGGAAAACCATCAACAGCCTTACCCAGCTGGGAGCCTGTAAGTTGTAACAGTGGCCAGAAAGGCAGGAGACGCCACGGTGCGACAGTGGCGCAGACATTATGGGAGTGACCAGACGCTCTCTGACTGGATTTAGGGCCCACTCAATGGGAGACACTTGCTGTGGTGGTTTGAAAGAAAATGGCCCCCAAAGTGAATGGTACTATTAGGAGGCGGAACCTTTTTGGGGGAAGTGTGTCTCTGTGGGGGCGGGCTTTGAGGGTTCTGTTACTCAAGCTTCCCTCATGTGACTGTCAGTTGACTTCCTGTTGCCTGCAAGATGTAGGCCTCTCAGTTCCTCCAGCACCACAGGCATGCTGCCATGCTCCCTGCCATGACGACAACGGACTGAACCTCTGAAACTGTC
This sequence comes from Peromyscus nudipes, assembly GCA_902168325.1. Classification (NCBI taxonomy): domain Eukaryota; kingdom Metazoa; phylum Chordata; class Mammalia; order Rodentia; family Cricetidae; genus Peromyscus; species Peromyscus nudipes. The sequence continues at coordinate 27,928 of CABHPH010159295.1, read as the reverse complement.
AGTGAGCCCCTCAATGAAATGTTTTCCTTCTAAGAGTGGCCATGGTCACGGTGTCTTTTCACAGCAATAAAAGCCCTAACTAAGACACAAGCCCAGTACTGTAAATCATGCCAAGAACACAACGTTGGAGTGTTCGCAGGCTCCAGATATCAATCTACTACTATTCTTTTGGTAAACAGACAATCTTCCCTCTCCATTTGTGAACTCTATATCTAAATATCAGTGCCTTTTAGACCTCATCAGGGAAGTTACTTTGTACAGTGAAAAACAGTTAATGCAGATACTCACAACTGGCCAAAGTACAGAGACTGTGTATGGCGTGTTCAGACATAAATGGGACACCTATATTATATCCCCTTCCTCAAGGTCCAGGGACCATTTTGGAAGAGAGGGTGGGAAGATTCTAAGAGCCAGAGGTAAGGAAGAACTGGGGTGAAACTGTGTCTTCTGGACATGACAGGGCCACTATACTGATGAATTCATGGCAGCTGTGGTAGCCTGCCCAAGACCTGCACAAGACTAAGCCAGTCAACACTGCAGCAGAGAGGAGGGAGGGATTCATGAGCCGCCACCTCTGGCTCAGGAGCCATTGACAAGCTGATAGGAAAGGAGAGTCAGTTTTCTTTAAGAGTGTGGCCACTGGTAGGTCAACAACGCTCTCATCAATGGCCCCACATCCATGAGTATATGGGAAGCACAAACTGGACTTGGTGGGTTATTTAAAAAAAAGAGGGAGACTTGAGCTTGGATAGAGATGAGGGATGGGAATTGATCTGGGAGGAGTACAGGGAAAGAATGGGGAGGTCAATGTGATCAAAATACATTTTATGCATGTATGAAATTCTCAAAGTATCTCTCTCTCTCTCTCTCTCTCTGTGTGTGTGTGTGTGTGTGTATATATGTAAAGTTTTAGGGCTATTACTACAGAGTAAAGATTCCAGTTATATACACAAAAACTTAAAAGAAAAACTATATTCAAGTATTAGAAACTCACTAACTTATGACAGGAAGAGAGTTTAGTCAGGAAAGTGCTTTCTACACAAGCATGAGGCCTGGGCTGGACCCCCACATAAAGCTGGTTGTGGTGAGATGTACTTATAGTCTCAGCACTGAGAGGGGAAGATGGGATCCCTGGGACTTGCTGGCTAGCCAGTCATCCCAATCTGTGAGTTCTGGGACAGTGGGGGACCCTGTTTCAAAGGAACTGGACAGCACTTATGGGTAACAGCACTGAGGACTGTTCCTCTGTCTTCACATGCATGTATCTACACACATCTTTGAACCCCCAACCGCCCCATACTCCGGAGGTACAAGCCAGGTATGATGGTGCATGCCTATAATTCCAGCATTGAAGAAGCAGTGACGTGTTGATCTCTGGAACTCACTGGCCAACCAGCTTAGCCCATTTGGCCAGCTCCAGACAAACAAGACTGTCTCAAAAAATCAAAATGGATGACTCCAGAAAAACGATGTCTGAGGTTGACCTCTGGTCTCCACATGCACGTGCACACACATACACCCACATGAGCACACACCCACATGCATGTGTGCACACATGCACACACACATAAAATCAATAGGTAATTCACAGAGATTCAAGAAATAAAGACAACAATAAGCACCTGTCTGTAGCACTGTCTAAACACTGTGCAGGAGTTTTGTATATGGTCATTAATTGTTCCCAGGTCATTAATTGTTCTGAAGTCAGCAGCCCACTGCATAGCCAAAGCTACTAGGAATCCGGAGAATTAGGGTATTTGTCTGCCAAAATGGCAGCAAGGCAGTGAGAAAGTCAGGGTAGCATACATACTTTTCATCTGCCCCGAATTTCTCACCAGGGAAACAGCAGAGAGGGTTGTCATTCATTTAGCAAGTGTAACATGAACTGCTCTACAACACAGCTGTTTCTCCAGCTGACAGAAAAAGCATACATACACCTATTCCTTCACTGAGAAAAACGACAATTGTTTCATTGTCTGTAATAGAGAAAGAAGCTCACCAGCTCAGAGTCCTCCAGGTGGTTTCCCAAGTCATTTTTCAAAGTAGTCAAGTTTTCTGGTTTGTTCAGCTCAGAAGCAAGATGTGTATAGTATTTCCCAACTGAGTCAGAAGCAGCAAATTCTGACTGGGACTGACAGATCTGTCCAGGACTCACATCCGGAGGGGGATGACTACAGAGATAAAGGAAGCAGCGCTATTTGTGGATACATGTCAGTGTCAATATTCAGTTTGATGTTTCTGTCTGGTTTTGAGTGAGATCCTCACTAGCTTTTGCACTACGGGTTTATTCAATGTCTACTATATGCTAGTATTACCATTTATTTATTCTCTGTGCAGGTTTAACTTTCGAATAAGCTCGCTAAGCTACATAAGGACAATAAGACAAGCTAGACTTAAATATATATACTTTCTACTCCTAGTTGTTATTCAAGATGGAAGCTAATGTTACCTGGGGTCTAATTTGGATTTCAACCCAGTAAGAAAAGGAGAGAGAAGAACATCTTACGCTTGTGATCATTTACCTGTTGACTTAAATATTTATTTCCCAACAGTGGAGACTGAACTTGGGGTTTTATTCATGCTAGACAAGTGCTCTGTTCTTATCTGCTACTCTTTGTAATTTTTTTTTTTAAATTTGAGAGAAGGTCTTGCAGATTGTCTAGGCTGCCTTTGACTCTTTCCTCCCTCAGTCTTCCAAGTACCTGGGATGACGGAGACTGCTTCCTGCGGTCACTCGGGATGAAAAAACGGACATGAAGGAAGTGGGGACAAGATGGGAGGAAGCAGGGAGGGAGGTGGGGAGGGAGAATGCAGGCAAGTGTGGCTGGACATCAACACACACAGCCACCAATAGTCAAGGCCTGTTGGTGCCTTGTCTGTTGCATCTTTACCCTGCAGGCTCCTCCTATGCTTTCAAACATTTCCTTTTTCCTGCCTCCTGGTCTTGCCATTTGCAAATCCCATGGCCCTCCCCTTGTAATTCTAATCTCCCTGAGTATCACTACCTAAATAAATCTCTTTTCTTTCTGGTTAAATTGTATTGAGAAACTTCTTTATTTATTTATTTAATTTATTTTTGTTTTGTTTTGTTTTTCAAGACAGGGTTTCTCTGACTGTCTGTTTCTGCCTGACTGTCCTGGAACTCACTTTGTAGACCAGGCTGGCCTCAAACTCACAGAGATCCACCTGCCTCTGCCTCACACCACTGCCCAGTGAGAAACTACTTTCTTAATTACTAATAAATATGCCCAAGAGAGAAGCAAGGGTGACACTGGCTGTCTTGAGAGCTTACTAAATTTGTTAGTCACAACAGCAAGATCTCTAACAGCCATTGTTTGCCAACCATTCTGAATCCACAGGCATTCCATTCTTAAAAAAACCTGTGCCTGGTTTACACAGAGAAACCCTAAAAAAAACCCAAAACCCAAAACCCAAAAACCAACCAAACAAACAAAACCCAAAAAACCAAAAACCAAACCTGTATTTATTATGTGTAGCATGTGCATGTGTATGAGGGTGCCCTGCCCCTGGAGCTGGAATCATGTGAGGTTAGGAGCTGTCCGGTATGGGTGCTGGGAGCTGAGCCATGGCTCCAGCCCACCAGACGTCACATTCTTAGAACAACATGTCCTGCTGCTGCCAATGCCACCAGCTGGTCTGGACACTCTATGCAACACTGGCAATACCTGCTCTCAAATTCCGGTTTGCTGGGTGTTTTCCGAGGGAGGTAAAACATGGTACAGGTGGGTTCTTCTTGGCTTCTGGGTGCTTCATGTTGACCGTGCGCCTGTGACACCATGTTGCTCAGAGTTTGAGTCAAAGCTGAAGTCAAGGCGACATTCGGTTTCTTGGCTGCAGCTCTCTCAGGGTCATCCTCTCCACTCAAGCTGCTGTCACTTGAGCTGTCTCTCCTGGAGGGACACCTGCGCTGTTCCCTGTTTCTGCCAGACACCTCATTCTCGGCCAAGCTGGTGCCTTGCTCCACTGAGAAGGACGACGGCCGAGCAGGCTCTTTACTGCTGCCTAGAAATGCTTGTGCTGGAGAGTGGAGCGGAGTCTGAAAGGGACACATTGAAGGGCATCAGAAGGGGACGGCGTGCATTAACTTTAGGAACAGTCAGTGATTATGAACCTGCTAAGTAGCAGCACTTTACACAAAAATATAAACTTTCTGATCATAAACATAATTTATGTTCTTTAAAGAAAAATATTATAAAATGACAACTGCTAATACTGTATGAGTAACACTGTTTCATTTATTACGTTATTATTTTGTTTGTGTAATTGTTCCAGTGTACAAATGCCACAGTGCATGTGTAAAGGTCAGAGGACAACTTGTAATTGGTTCTCTCTTTCCATCAAGGGAGGTTCCAGGGATTGAACTCAAGTCCTTGGGCTTGGCAGCATGTGCCCTTATCTGCTGAGCCATCTCACCAGACTGATTTATATTTTATTTTATTTTTTTATTTTTTTTTGTTTTGTTTTTCGAGACAGGGTTTCTCTGCGTAGCTTTGCGCCTTTCCTGGAGCTCACTTGGTAGCCCAGGCTGGCCTCGAACTCACAGAGATCCGCCTGGCTCTGCCTCCCAAGTGCTGGGATTAAAGGCGTGCGCCACCAACGCCCGGCTATATTTTATTTTCAAACGTCATTTATTTCCTTTAATTTTATTTTGTGTATGTGCATGTGTGCCATGGCGTGTGTGTGCGTGCGTGCGTGCGTGCGTGCGTGTGTGTGTGTGTGTGTGTGTGTGTGTGTGTGTGGCTGAGAGGACCGTTCTGTGAAGTCAGTCCTCTCCTTTCACCTTCACAGGATTTCCAGGGATCCAGCTAATGTCAGGCTGTTACAGCGAGCAGCTTTACTCACTGAGCCATCTTGCCAACATGGATTTATATTTTAAAATTAGAATTCTATGTTGTACTTTGCATCCTATTTCCAAAATTTGGGATCCTATCACAAATATTTTCTAACTTAAAAAAAATTTAATATATCTTTGAAGACTTAAGATTTTTTGTGTGCCCGAGTGTATGTACTGTACATGCACCACATGCATGCAGGTCCCACAGAGGCCAGAAGACGGCACTGGGTCCTCTGGAACTGGAGTTACAGGCAGTTGTGAGCTACTTGATGTGGGCGCTAGGAGCTAAATCTGGGTCTTGGGAACCAAATCCACATCCTCTGGAAGAGCAGCAAGTGTCCTTAACTGCTCTTTTCTGAAGTTTTAAAATGTGCTTTGGAAACAGCTTTGATTTTATCATAGTTTTATGGAGGGCTGCCTTTATTTTAACCTCCTTTACTGGACACAGAGTTGTTTACACTAACAGAAATCTAGGTGAGCCTCTCTGCATGCATGAAAACTTCCCTGTGACTTGCTTTTCTTTGCAATTCTCTAGGTTGTCCTGCATAGTCTCTTCTCAAAGGCCTTTTAAAATATTTCCAAATTGGTTTCTAGAAAAACTTGATCAAATGATGTACTCAAGAGTGCTGCAATCAATCCATCCTATCTGATGCTTCAAATCAGTGTAGTCTTTGTTGTGTGTGTGTGTGGGGGGGGGGGCACACACGCGCGTGCGCGCCTGTCTGAGGAGGACGGAAGGCAGCATCAGGCTCCCTGGAGCTGGAGCTGGGGAGCTGTGAGTGAACTCTGCAAGGGTGGTCTGTGCTCCTTCTAGCCCCGTCAGCATGGTTTCTTCTAATGCCACTCCTAACGAAAGTTCCATAAACAGCACTCTGCTGTCATCATAGCTGCCCCCTTGCCGCCCCCACCCCTGCTGCCCCCGACCCCTTCCACCCCCACGAGGGTGAGTGCTGCTGGCTCAAGCACCTCTTCCTTCCAGACCCAGAGGACACCACTTGGAGTAGAACTCTTTCAAGCTGAGGCCAGAGGCAGATTTTCTTGTAAACACCCTCAGAACACATTTTCAGATCCTTCAATCACTGTGACACAGGAGAAATACATACAGCCCCTTTTCTAGATTCTGATTGTTTTAAGTGACAAAAACATTCTCATTGACTTTTCTCCTGCTTTACAGTACTGAGTTCCAGTCATTTTCCACTCTATTCCTCTCTCACCCCCCTCCCCTGCTAGAACCCTTTCCTCAGCACATCCTCATTTAGTCTTGTGCCGTCTTTGTGTGTGTGACTCCTTGAGTTCAATTAGTTTCTTGCCCACGCATGAGTGGGAAGTCACTCATGGGGCACGGACAACTTTTCAGCAGCTGGACGCCCACCAAACAACCATCAACTGTCAACAGTCCCTCAGGGAGGGGCGGGGCCTCATGAGCCCCTCCCATCTACGACTGACTGACGGTTGGTCCAGTCTTGTGCAGGTAACCAGGGCTGCGGAGATTTCACAAGTGCGATGGCCACGTCATGCCCAGAAGACATGTTCTTTGCTGCACCCCTCTGCAGCCGCGGCTCTCGACTTCTCCCCATGCTTTCCCCAGTGATTCCTGAGCCTCGGGGTACAGAGGGGACCTGCTCAGGGCCAAGCCCTCTACCTACGCAGTCTACACTGGGACACAGAAGAAGGCTCCCTGAGGAAGCTGGGCATGGCATTAACCTCAGATGCTGCTTAACTCTCAATTTTATCCGACCCAAATGGTAAGAGATGTTCTTTGTTGAGCTTAGTGAAACACGGGCACACAACCTGTATAACTCATTGCTCTGACAGGTCCACTACGCTTAGAAAACAAATTCCTGAAACTCCCTAGAAGTTTAGAGTTAGAAGAGAGTGGAAAGTGAACTGGTATTACAAATATGGAATGTGCAGGAAGAGTCTGGCACACACAAGATGATGGCTCCTCGTTCAGCATTGAGGCGTGAAACCCAGTACACCAAACCGAGAGGAAACAACTGCAGCCACCAGCAACTGCTGCTTAGCACACCAGAGATTGATAATCTACAGCAACAGAAACTAGTAACCAATAACCTTACCGGAAAGGCAGTATCAATTTCTGGTAGCACACCGGGTGGGGGTCTGCAGAGGAGCAAGGACACTTCAGGAGCTGTTCCCCTGAGAGCAGATATGACTTCCTGGAGGCGTGTGAGAAGAGATGGCAGAGGAAGGTAGAGGTGAGTCAGCAGGAAGTAAGGAGAGCTCACCCACTGGCCCATCCGCAGACCACGGAAATGCGCTCCTGTCCCACGACCCTGGCTCACCTGCTGAGACAGTCCCTTCAGTGAGGCTCCGTTCACTTTCAATATAACATCTCCAACATCAATTTTTCCACTTTCTGCAGCTGGCTGTCCAGGGAAGAGCTTTTTAACCCTTACTATGCTGGCATTGATGTGTTCCGGTATAAGATTATCTTCTCGAGAAAAACTGAATCCTAGGCCCGAGCTATTCTTGAACAGTTTGACCTCAAATGTATTATCTAGGGAAAAAAATAAAAAGTTCCATGTTATCAAGTGTGTATATACAAACACACACTTTTACACGCACTTTTAAAGAAGCCTAATTCGGCATGCTTTTATCAGAACTTACTGCGCTAACACGCACTCTCTTCCTATCATTAGGAAATCCTTCTTAATGTTTGATCTGTGTGTGATGTGTGCGTGTGTGTGTGTGTGTGGGTGTGGGTGTGTGTGTGTGGGTGTGGGTGTGTGTGCGGAGTGTGGGTGTGAGTTTATGTGCGAAAGCCAGAGGTTGATGTCAAGTATTTTTCTCTGTCATTCTCCACCTGTTGTTTTATTTTTTGAGACAGGGTCTTTCACAGACCCTGGAACTCACTGATTAATTTCTGGCCACCAGTTAATATCACAGATGTGTCCACCATGCCCAGTTTTCATACGGGTGCTGGAGGTCCAAAATCAGAACTTCATGCTTGCTTTGCAGACACTGATGGACTAAGCATCTCCCCAACCCCATTCATAAAACTTGAGTTAACTGGTTGAATGGGAAGTGTTTGAAAAGCAAGGTTCTCTAAGTGGGGTCGTATGTCACATGTTTTAATGTTTCAATGTCACATGTTTTAATAGGAGTATATTAAGTTAAAAAAGGGAGAAGGAAGGACTACAAGGAAATTCAGGTATGAAGAGAGGTATTAAGAATACCAAAACAAGCTGGGCGGTGGTGGCGCACGCCTTTAATCCCAGCACTAGGGAGGCAGAACCAGGTGGATCTCTGTGAGTCCAGGCCAGCCTGGTCTACATAGTGAGATCCACGACAGGCACCAAAACCACGCAGAGAAACCCTGTCTCTAAAAAAACCCCCCCCAAAAAAAAGGGAAAGGAAAAAGAATACCAAAACGAACGCTAGCTTGAAATGAGGGAAAAGAAGCTGATACTGCAACGTTTTGGTAAGGCCTACTTTAATCCAGGTAAGTTATAATGACATTCCAACAAAATTCTCACAAATAAAATACATTAATAGAATTAAAAACAAAAAAACTTACACAAAGAAAGAAGTAAAGATGAATATGATTAAGTAGGTACATTATCTTTAAATTCAGTCAAAATACCAATATAGGATGGTCTATGTTTTGGACTGATGCATGGTTACTAAGATTTGTGAAATAAATAGAAATTTAAAGTAAGAGAAGAAACATTTACTGTATACCACCATCATCAATTCTAACTAAGAGCATGTAAACCGCTGAAGGGATCTCAGCGCAGAGGGCACACCAGCCTCATGAGAACTCACACAGCATCAGCCTTCATTTTTTGGCTTGTTACAATTATTATTATGTCTATATAGGCTGACACCTTGTTAAGAAGACCAGCATTTGGGAAATACTAAATAGATTCCTGTACAGGGTAACCCTAAATAGAAATATAAAAAATTTAGAGTTAGATGTGATGGCAAATGCCTGTAATCCCAGCACTTGGGAAACTGAGGACAACATGGGTATACAGTGAGTAACAGGGCCAACTGGAGTTATGAGTAAAATCCTCTTTCAAATCCCAAACCACAAACAAACAAACAAACAAACAAACAAACAAACATAAATTTAAGGTGCAGGTGGTTTTGGAGTCATTCTCTATAATTATCTATACTTGGTTTTTCCTTATCAAATTTCATTTAAGATTTAGATGTACTATAGCTATTGATATTCTGCTATTTGAGGTGAGAGGGCTGCTCCGTTATTAATGACACATGAATCATGTATCCACAAACTATATGAACATTTCAGGATAAATTATTGCTGTGTATAAAAAAATGGACAGCTATTTAAGGCATTATTAAATGGCCACATTCAGACACAACTTCATTTCCCTAAATCTTCAAGTGTGTTCTGGTAAGGCTGGTGCTGCCTGAGTTTTATAATTGACAAGAACAGAGATACTGAGGTATGAATTCTAACCCAACATGTAAACACTGTAGTTTGAATGGGCTGAAATTTTAGTGACGTGATCTGAACCGCAAGGCCTGACCTTCAGTAACAAAGCTGTAGTCTTTGACAAGAGCTGTTTTCTTCACTGTCTTTTCTGGGGTTCGACCTTGGCCATCCTGGTCTGGAGGGACGCACTGTGGGCTTGCAGGGTCATGCTCTTTGGATGTCGGGGACTGCCCCTTTTCTAACAACAGATGAACCACCTGAGAAAATGGAATAGTACGTCATTAACTGAGAAGACCAGTAAACTAGATTAAGTTTTAGGACTTCATACAGTTGGAGGTGTAATAAAGTAACTAATTGCTTGGTACACCAAAATATAGGCACAGAGGAAAAACAATATAGGAACAGAAGGAAGGAACTGAAAGTCTCAAAATAAAGTTTTTATTATTTTCTGCATGAGAATAAGAGAAAAAGCTATTATAAAACATGTCAAATATACACATATGTTACACACACACATTTTATATGGGTATATAAAATAAATACGTGTGTGTATTATAGATAATTTGGGTACTGGGGGAAAGTCACCAAGCAGTAATTATAAAGACCATTATAAATAATTTACTCAACTCCTGATTGAAAAAGTTATTTGAGCACAATGAATTTAACTTTTGGGTTGAAAAATGGTATGAGTGAAAAGTCATTAGACATGTGTAGATGTTAATGAAACATTTAAAAATGCAATCTCTACCACTTCCCACCAGCTATTTGCTAAAGCAATGCTAACACTGTACAGACTCAGCCTCCTCAGTGGAGAGTCTCATCAGACTACGCACTTCCTGACTTGAAGGAAAACAACAGCATGAACATCACACAGTGCCGAGTGGCTGCACTGCTTACCTTGGCTTCCTGACTGACAGGTCTCAAGGAGATTGGTATGATCTCCACACTGCTGTGTTCCAAGTTATCTTAGCAGGTTGACAGAATGACCTCTTACCTGCCCTGTGTTTCTTAGGGTTTCCACAGCTTGCTTGTGGGTAGCTCCTTCCAGACTGACTCCATTAACAGCGAGGACACGATCACCTGTAAGTTAGGGAGTTGTTTTAAAAGAGAATCATTTAAAAAAAAATTCTATAGGGTTTTTAATACCCAGTGTTTTTTTTCATATTTATTTGGGGAGAGATTCAGACAAATTTCGGAGGGAATTAAAAATTGTTGAAGCATTCCTGATAATCCAAAAGAATGTGAGAAGGGAATGCTATTAACCTCAGTGGCTGTAACAGCGAGAACCTATCCTGCACAAGCTGGCTACAATGTGTGGACCCCTGCCTCGGCTTCCCAAGTGCAGGAATGTAGCTAAAATTATATGACTTTATAGTAATGGCCTTAAATCATGAAGACAGAGATGTAGCAGGATCTTAGAGAGTCTTATTAATAAAATCAAACCTAAGCCAGGTATTGGGGTGAACTGAAAGATCAGAGAACCAGAACAAGCCACAGTTACCTCACCTTGCCGGATCCTCAGCTGGTCTTGTTTCCTCAGACTGGAGGCCTCCTCACCCAGAATGGGTCTCAGCTGAACTGTGTTGCTAGAAGCCTGAACGCTTAACCAGG